>CM034154.1:35329711-35362576 GCA_019776745.2 Taxus chinensis | reverse complement strand
GAAGCAAATGACATCCATCGGTTTATGGGCCTTCCGTTCAAAAATTTACCAATTGTTACAACCAAGGCAACACTTGTGGAAGAAGACAATAAATTGCTCGAATCAAAGTTCGGTTTCCATGTTGATTGTAAGTATAATTCATTTTAATTCATATTTTTATTCTGTTTTTTATTCTGATACAATTTGTTGTTATAAATTTATAGTAATTTTTCACTGTTCGCATTTGCAGCCCATGTCAATAAATCCAGGCGTGGTGTCTAAGATGTAGCATTTCTGAGTACATGTAATTTTTGCAATGCTAGGGTCTAAGATGAGCTTTGTAACTTTGTTTGATTTGATGAGTGCAGTGGAAAAGTGTGTACTTGAAAGTATACTGGCGTGGGCAGAGTTTAAACAAAAAAAAGATCTTAAGAAAACTGATGGAACCAAGAAGGGGAAATTAATTGATGTTCCCAAACTTGATGATGCAAATCAAGCAGGGGGGAAGAATTCTGATCAATGTACTTTAATATTAACGGAGGGTGACTCAGCCAAGGCTCCCGTTGTAAGTGTTTGTGCCTTGAATCAGGGAAATGTGAATACTGAATTTGGTAGTATTGTGACATGTTTCGACATCACTTTCCAATTTTACTTTTTGTTATTTTAGTTATCTTTATCCTATTAGGTGGCAGGAATATCTGTTGTTGGTCAAGATTATTATGGCGTGTTTCCTCTCAGAGGTAAGCTGCTCAATGTCAGGGAAGCTACCACTCACCAACAAATGGAGAATAAAGATAAAATCCTTTGTCTACAGGAAGATAAAATATATGACAGCATTAAATCTTTAAGATATGGCCATCTGATGATAATGACAGACCAAGTACATGATCTTTGTCTAGCGCTATTTAGTTTCTGCTTAATTCTGACACATCTTTTCTAGTGAGATCCTTTTTGACTTGTCCTTTGTCTCTTAAAGGACCATGATGGTTCCCACATCAAAGGATTGCTAATCAATTTCATACTCCTATTGTCAGGGTAAATGTTCCCCCTGTATTTGGTTGAGTGTATTGAGACTCTTTATATTTGTTTTTAAGCCTCCAGAGGTTATGTATCTCCATGTCTAATTTTGGCACATGTTGATGTAGGCAACTCACAAAAATGGAAATGTGTTATCTTTTTACACCATTCCTGAGTATGAAGCTTGGAGAGAATCATTGAGTGGATCGATAACAGGCTGGACCATAAAGTAATACAAAGTAATGCTAGTTTGTTTTCTCTTTATATGTTTTTAAGTTCTGGTTTTGTTCACTTGCTGATTAGGTATCACTTGTTGCTTGGACCATACAGGGTTTGGGCACAAGTACTTCTAAAGAGGGCAAGGAGTATTTCATAGATCTGGACAAGCACAAAAAATATTTTGTGTGGGTTGATGAGAAAGATGGAGATGCAATTGAGCTGGCCTTCAGCAGGAAGATGATAGAGGCCAGAAAAAACTGGCTAAGACAATTTGAGGTAGTTAGGCTAGGGGAGCAAGGTGAAATGAAATCTGAATTAAAATGATATTCATTTCAACACTAACAAGTTAACAGTTGCCACCTTTTCAATCAGCTTATTCTTCAGTGAGTTTATTCTTCCTCATATCAATCAACTTATGGAATGGGAGAGAAGGGCTAAGGTACTTATCAATGAGATTATTAGTCATTATGAAAATTATTGGCAACAGAATAGTTTATACGCTGCTGCTGATCCAAATTTGCTGTCGCATGGAGATTCGACAAATCAAGAAGAAAGAATTTTAAAGAATCTGGACAGTGCTGCAGAAGATCTTATAATTTCAGGGGTTATTTCTGGTGTTGGGGAAAGAGTTACAGCCACAGTGGAAGAAGTCGTTGGGGAAGAGAGCAGAGGAGTAGAATTGGATAAAGAAAAAGAGGGTTTTGAAAACTAGAAACTTTTATTATTGAGGAAACTTTAAATATTGAATTTGAAAACTTCTACTATTGAGTATGTACTATGGTATTTGAATTTAATTATATGGATTTATATACAATCTTTAATTTTAATTACATTAGATGGTGATTATCATGAATTATATGTATGTTTCTTGTTTACTTGCATTGTCATGAATTGTATGTGGACGTAGATGATGAATGATGATAATTGATAATTAATGATAGATGATGATGAAAGACGATGAATGATGATAATGATATGATATATATGGACGATGATCAATTTAATGTGGACGTAGATTTATCATCAAGCACAATAATTCTTCTTCTCTAGACTTTTGAACTTGTTTTAAGATAATTATTCTCTATACTTGTAACGATATGGTCATAATGTCATTAGAATGGATAAAGATGATAAATAAATGGAATGTGTTATAATGGATATAGTTGACATTAATGATTAGAATGGATATAGATGACATTAGAATGAATAGAATTGTGTTAATAATAATTGTAGTGTCAGGACTCAGGATATGATAATGATATGGTGATGATATGATATATATGGATGATGAGGAATTTTATGATATAATATATATAATTCTAAGAAATCAAGAAAGAATCATCACTGGCAAGAAATTAAACATAATTGCAAATATGATAGGGTTTACCTAACCTCTTGCATATTAGATTGTTGTGAAATCATCAAGGGTAAGCGTATTAGATTGCTGTGAAATCTTACGTATATGACAGGGTTTGTTTTACCTGACATTGTAGATAGAGGGGTGAGTTGCCTGACAATGTTAGTCCTGAGAAGTGCCAGCAACATCTTTAAATATATAGACCAACAATATCTTTAAATAAATGTAAATATATAGAATTAGACATGTAACATCTTTAATGATAACAAGACCTGAAAAAATGTAAAGTAACAAACAATAAGATTATGTTGAAAAAGATACCGATTTAAAATTGAAATCATCACCGTTAATGTGCTAGATCTTTGGCTTAAAAAAATTCAACACAAAAAATGGATTAGTAGGTAGATGGGTGAGTTGCCTAACATTGTCAGTCCCGAGAAGTAAACAGCTTCCTCGGACGGATGTCAACCCACGTTTTCAAAAAATAAAAAGATTGTATTTAACTAAATGTAAATACATAGACCTGTTACCCTGTAACATCTTTAATGATAACCAGAGTTGAAAAAAATGAATAGTAACAAACAGTAAGATTAAGGGGAAAAAGATACCTGCTTAAAGTTGAAATCATCACTACCACTGGTAATGAGCTAGATCTGTGTTTCACAAGAAATGGATTAGTAGATAGATGGGTGAATTGCCTAACATTTTTAGTATATAGACCTGTAACATCTTTAATGATAAAGATAAAGGATAGATAAAGAAGATACCTATTTAAAGTTGAAACAATCCATTATCAACAGCTTCATCAAACTCGATGTTGTCTTCTGTAGAATGTGATGAAGAGCTAATTACACTCTCAAGGTTGTGAATATTTGTACTTGTAGCTGTATTATTCACACCTCTTCTTTCGCAAAGGGAATTCCAGTGCGCAATTGCTCTATCGAACGGAAAGGTTTCGATGGAGTATTGAGAAACATAACACCTCATGCAACTTTCCAGATTTTTATCCAACCTGTTTCTCAATTTTGATTTTATAAATGACAATGCACTGAAAACCCTTTCATCCTCCACAGACCCCAAAATCATTGTTTGGCATAACTCATATAATCTGAAATATTCACTTATATCTTCTTGTAAGATAGAACTTTGATAGATTCCTCGCCACAGCCTTGTAATAGCACCACTTTCAGAAGGTTGATCTAAATTCTTATATTAGTTCCTCATTGTTGTTGCAAAATTTGTTGACTGAAACTTTAATAAATCGGCATTCAGTATACCTTTGATTTCCATACCCTTGAGCTCTGACATCTTTGTAAATTGTTCCATTATTGTACCCATTGATTTATGGAAATGCTTTCTGACAAAGTCTGCACGGCCACCTTCAGTATTCCAAAAATTAGGATTCATCACACCCATGGCTTCCAAAATTTTATCTTTACAGAAACGTTCCCTAATTTCTGATGACAAGGTTTCTGAAATTTTTTTAAGCTTTATTCTTGTTTCAACTATAACAGACTCAAACAAATTACGTGTCACAGGAACATCTTCTCGTTATGATCTTGTAATATCTTGATGTTTTTACAAAATGTGCATTGGTATTTCCCTCCCATTAACAGTGATGTAGAGGTGATCGTGGATATTAAATCTCAAAAAGGTGTTAGGATTTTTAAGATCTAATAAATCTTTCCAAGTTTCAAAAACAGGTGCATCAAAACTATCCTGGGAACAGTACAATATATCAAGACTTTAACATACCATTTTTCTCATCCGTATAAAATCCACAATATAGATTAATCTGCCCTGTGCATGCTTCATCAGTGTATTGATCTCCTTTAACATTGGAAGAATACCAACCAATGTAAGCAATGTCTCCAAATCAGTTAAACGGAACAACAAGTCCCTTGCCCTATCAACTTCATGACGGTATTTGTGCATGAAACCAACTAATGAAGGATACTCCTCATAAACTCTGCATGCAGGTTCATACAAAGAGATCCATCTAGTCTCCACATCCTTCAGAAGTTTTTTGCCATCTGTAATTCCAATTACAAATTTTTGGAACTCGAGAAAACACTTTGGGCTGCTTGACATATAGGCATGAAGTTCTCTTATAAGGTCTTCTAATTTAGCAACATTTTCGTGGTTGCTTACCATTTTATATGCTAAATTAATTCTGTGAGCCATACAGTGAATTGGTAGCATATATGGGGCCACTGTTGTTTGTAATCTAACACACAGCCCTGTTTGGTGATCTTGCATGATAGATGCACCATCTGCTCCAACGCATACTAACTTCGTAGCAATTTCATAATCAGTCATTCCAGCAACATCTTTCAAATGAGAAACAACTATTTTATATAGGTTTTCGGCATTGCAGTTTTCAACCATTTTCATAACACCCAACAGATGAGGTGTCCTTATATGATTTTCTAAAGAATAGATGTGGATACATACCCATGCGGTGTTGTCGACTGATGTCACTTCATCAATTAAAAGAGAGATAAAGTTTGCTTTTTTTACATTCTCTTTCAAATCTTCCTTCTCTATCATCGAGAGGCATTTTGCCATTTCCCATCCACTACTTTCAGACCAATGAGACTGAGGTACATTCAGCATTCCGTTAAATTGATACAAAACTTTGAAATCGAGGAAATCCGAAATCGCTCTTCCTTTTTTAGTATTTGAAAAAGAGTAGAGAATTGTATTAATTTTGCATGTAGATTTGTTTCTTTCATCTTACCAATATGCGATGTGATCGTTCCTCCCTTTTCCAACAGATGTCTGTGTTTTTTCTGCTCTGCCTCATATTCCGCTGCGTATCTAACATGCATGCATTCTTTTTCAGTTTTCCACCTATGTGTTTTGATTTTCTAGCCATCCGCCCCCGTTACAGTTAAATATTGTTTTCCACAATGTTTTTCTATAGTGTCCAGCTTCAGTTGCATTTTTGTTGCTTTCCCAATTTCCACGTACATATTGTACATGTACATTCAGATGGGATTTCTTCAGAATTAGATGATTGTACAGGTTCAATAAATGGAAATTTAGCTACCCAATCAAACTTGTATGTCCTACAAGTGGTCCACATATTCTTGTTCGTTTTCAATGCTTTACTTTTTTTAGTAGAATTTTGAGCAATATCACAATCACCTGGTTTCCTCTTTCTTGGACCGGAGTTTGATTTTGATTTCTGTCTTCCATTTTTCTCAGTGTTTGTATATGTGATATCTAGCTGCACTTCTGGTTGCACCCCAACAGGAACAATATCTTCAAGATCTGGCATATTATCGTAGGTTTCATTTGTTTGACTTTGATACTGTGCAGAATGCATGTCCACCTCAATAATACCTTCCACACAGTCAGTATTCCGATTCTTTGTGGTGGCATCTATATGATTGGTATTTACAATATCTGTATCCACAGAGTTTCCAAAATACTTGAAGAGTGATTTCTGAGATTTCTTACTTACTTTTAGGTTATTCGTATTCTTTGAGCTGGCACCTTCCATTATTCTGAAAAGAGTCCTGCGTCAGCAAAAGAACCAAATAGCGACTCTCTCCAGTGTCTGAGGTCTTGTCATGCGTCCCCTTTCTGAGGTCTTTGTCAGGTGTCAACTCTGCACTTGTCGCGCATCAACATTGCCCAAGTCGCGCATCAACACTTCCTCTGTCGCACGTCAACACTTCCTCTGTTGCGTGTCAACTTCTTTACCCAAGTCGCGCGTCAACACTTCTTTTGTCGCGCGTCAGTAAAATTGTTGTCGCGCGTCAACAATGCCCTTGTCGTGCGTCAACAATCACAAGCTAACAGTAATCTGAATCTCTGGTGCTTAAGGGTATGCGAGTTCAAATTTCACAGTATTGGTAATTTGTTAAGCTACTTGAGGTATACTACCCGGCGAATCAGCTAGGTTTTTATAGGAGATGTTTTCAAATGAAGGCGAAGCCAACCCCCCAATAAAAATATACTATATATTTTAGGCGAACAGGACACCGACCCACTCCGAATAATTCACCTTTTCAAATTTTCCTAAAATGAAATTTTCGCCATATTACAAATATTCGCCACTAAAATTATCCCTATCGGGAAGGATTGAAATCATTGGGAATTGAAATGAAGCCTCATGTTGTATATGCCAGGCTACCCAGACATGTGAGCATGGTCCCTTTATTTCCATGGGCTTGTGTATTTAGCAGCCTTATACTGACTCAAACTTATTTTTTTGGCAGCATTACATTCCTTGGGACAAGAAGTAAACTGAATTGACCTAGGGAAAACCACGATAAAATTTTGTAAAGGGTCTCAATGTGGAGGTGTAGGCCTAGGAGAGACCTTTCAAGGTGCCATAGAGACCAAGATATAACTTGTCGGATTTATAGCCAGTTTTTCTCTTAGGGCTCTTAAGAGACTACACTTGACTGATGTAGCTGAGAAAGACTGGGGTCGTTGGGCACTGAAACGAAGCCTTGCATAGTGTATACTAAAACACCCTAATTTTTTATTGTATTTTGTTTGGTGGCACAAGATTCCATTTACAAAATATAGCATTTGGTAACCTTACACTGACTCAAACTAAAGTTTTTAGCATTGTTACATTTGTTGGGAAACTAAGAAAACCAAATTGAATTAGGTAAAATCGTGACAATATTTCATAGAGGGTCTCAATGTCGAGGTGTAGGTGTTAACATGAAATCACAGCACCCCCAAATGAGCTCTAAAAATCTACTTTTCTAAGGCAGACTCATTTGGTGTGATTTGCATAACATTGGACCATTTCTCAAGTTGTGGGACTTGAGATGGCCCTCTGGAGAAAGTCAGACTTCTTCTTCCTGGTCCTAATGCTAA
This sequence comes from Taxus chinensis, assembly GCA_019776745.2. Lineage (NCBI taxonomy): Eukaryota > Viridiplantae > Streptophyta > Pinopsida > Cupressales > Taxaceae > Taxus > Taxus chinensis. The sequence continues at coordinate 35,355,159 of CM034154.1, read as the reverse complement.
ACTACTCTTAATGTAGAAATGACGTCTAACTATACCTATCCTAACAATGCCAAGGAGACAGGGAGAGAAAAAGTGCATAAAGAGGGAAATCCTACACTAACGAGGTGACAACACAAAGAAAAGGGGAAGTGTTAGTCACAATCTCAGCTACCTGAAGTGGAGAGAGGTGATCAGAGGAGATGGTGGATAAGATGCACCACAAATCATAGATAAATTTCACATAGAACACCAATTCAAAACCAATTAAAGACAGCTCCCATGACCTACAACAAACATCAGAATATACACAGTATACCATGCAATGACGAGAGGCGGGGAGAGATAGTAAAATAATCAAAGGATGGAAAAATGTATCACAAAACAAAATTTATTGCTCCAAAAGTCCACACAGTACATCGTTAGTGGGAAAGAGGCAAGAAAATGCCATTACAGAGCCATGAAAGGAGGTTCAGATTCCATTTTCAAACCTAGGGAAGAAAAGAGAGAGGGGGAAGGGAAGAAGAATAAACAACACCCCTTTACAATGAATCTTGCCCCTGTATTTATATATTCAACCTGAAAGAAGAAAGAAAGAGGGGGAAGGGAAAGAAGAATGAACAACAACCCTTTATAATGAATCTTGCCCCTGTATTTATAGATTCAACCTGAAAGAAGAAAGAGAGAAAGAGAAGCAGGAAAATCAGGTCAGAACTCAACCATTGTTGTTAATGCTTCAGATAAATTCTTCCCCCAAATCCATATTTACTGCATCGATCCTTGGTTCGGCGCCTTGAAAGAAGTGGAAACGATAGAAACAAATTGAATCTGATCTCGTTGTTGAGATAGATGGATCCTGCATTGAAGGCCAAAAGACGTTTCCTCCATTTTTCTTCACCTAATCTCCTCAAAATTAAAGTTTCAAACCTCCATGGCATAGATGAGGCTGAGATCTTTCCAATGGTGTTAGATTTGAAATATTTTTGAGCCTTAAGTCGAAAGATATGCCCCTTCAAAGTTTTGTATTAGGTTCTGTACAAGAGGGTGGGATTTGGCTTGACTCGGGCTCAAATGATGACTTTTCCCCTTGGGTGCAGATTTGCGGCCCATTTTACAACTTTTACCCCTTTTGGAATAACAAGGGGAAAAAAAACCAACTTTCCCCCCGACGGACCTGCTTTAACCTGAGGACACGTGGAGATGCAGGGGCTTTTTTGAGCCTCCCTTTATGGATTCATCTTTGGGGAAGCACCGCTAGGAACACATGGCTCTCTCATACAACACCGCTCCTTCATTTTCGAGCCTACCTATAACATGTTTGTCGTCCTGGAATGTGAGTTCGCAGGTCTGAGTCGTTTCCTTCATAATTTCCTTATGTGCAGGAGTTGTCTAGACCAAATTTGCCAGGGGGTGAATTTGGGATAACAATTTGACGACTCACAAGAACATCTACCTACTAGATGAAGAGACTAGTGGCCTTGAAGCATCCATTGGGCATGGAGTCAATAATGATGGCCTAACATTGATTCTTCTTATAAAATGGACACCTAGATTCTCTGCACTTTGCTGGCCTCTACCTGACTCTGAATCCACTCGTGCACGTCGGCACTTCTCAATTTTCATAAGAAAATCTTAAAATGGAGTTTCTAAGAGTAGAAAATTGTATTGACTCGGGCTTTCACCTGTCCCTAAAATGGACTATTTCGAAATGGCTTAATTTGCTATGGGTTTGTTTTCTTTTTTGGAATTTGCAACTGTTATAGGACCGCTATGGATCTTTCTGTGCATAAATAGTGAAGAGCTTGGCCTTTTTCACCTCTAGAGCAATGCGAACAAAACTTATATACAAATACCAAATCATACATGCCTCAAATGAGACATGCAGAGTGTGCATAAGCACTTCTTCTACTGGAAACAAAGTCTACTCCTACTCCTACACTAACCAGAGAGAAAGAATGCTAAACAAATCCTGCTATAGGTAGGGAGAAGTAGCTTCCCTTTCTCAAGAGGGGCAGCCATGCAAATGATTTGACACTAAATATAGCTACCTGTATGAGTGAAAAACTAACAATAAGCCGGTCCTCCACCCAAATCATCAAGGTATCAACATTAATGGGAAATACCTCCTCAAGATGACTTGCATCAGACTTCTGGAGGTGTTGATGGTGACCCTTGGTACTTTTATGCTCATCCTCATGCCCTGGAGTGGGCATGACTGGTTTTGGCTTCTCCCTTGGCTCTAATGAAGCCAAGTACCTGATCATGGTCTGATCCTTTGGATGTGCTCATTTCTCTGAAATTCAACTCCAAAAATGGATTCTTCTTGTGGACCTTCTTGGGTGGATGGTGTGAGAGAGATGATGACATCCTCCTACCTTTTCTCTTCCTCCTCATTTGAAGAACATGGAAGATCAAGATCTTCCAACCTTAGTTCCAGAGGGCCATTATGGAGTGCAAGCTTTTGCACTTGAATATCCTCCTTCATGGTAGTAGGTTCATGTGCGTGGAAGATGGATGGAGGAAAAAATGATGTGATCTCCATGGGTTCCCCTCCATTAAGGTAATCCTCCAAGTCAAACAGGTAATCTATCTCCTTGTTGTCATGTTGCAGGTGCTCAACCTCCTTCATGGTGTCCTCCTGATCTACAATTGAACTCACCATGGTTCCCTTCATCCTCAAACATGAAGTTTGAAAGCTCAAACTCTTCCTCAACATCATATCTTGAAGGGGATGAAGTGGGAGGAAGAACTGAAGGTTCTTCTGTGGCTTGCTCCACACTTAGAGCCTCTGAAACTGTATGGTCCTCCTCCACAGCTGGAATGTACTCCTCTTCTTTTGGATTAGGAGTAGCTCCTTCCTCCCCTGCTTGTGTTATAGCTGGATCTTCCACCACTTGTGGTTTAACCTCAGTCTCCTCCATAGGATTAACCAACAAGGGAACCTTTGAAAACTCAAATTTAGTAGCCCAACTCTTCATATTTTCTATCATTTCTTCTCTATTGGGTTCCTTTGTTTGATGTTCTCCTTGGCTAGTTTTTGGAGTCTCTTCCCAACATGGACTTGGGAAGGCAAGAGGAGTGGTGGGTGGGGTCTCCACTAGTTGTTTCCTTGTTTGTGGCAGAGGGGAAGGCATTTCTTTTGGCTCTTATAGAGGGGAATTGGGTTTGGAAGGGAAAAGGGTTAGAGAAACTAAGGTGGGATGGAAGACTAGGGGATGGAGAAATGAAATTAACACTTGGGGCAACTCTTGCCTCTGTCGAAATGATAAAGAGGGGAGAGAAAATGAAAGGTTGATACAACTCTTGCCTCTGACGAAATGATAAAGATTGAGGGAGAGAAAATGAAAGGCAGGGAGCTGGTGATTGACTTACCCATTGACAAGGTTGTCCCGCACTTTGGTCATAAGCCCCAATGTCCTCAATCCACTGTGCAAGTTGGGGCAGCATTCCAATCATGAAGTCCAGCTTCTCCTGAGGGCTGTAGTGTCTTGGAAAAGGGCCTTCCCATGGACAAGGTGCCCTGCAACCAATTTTGAAAGCCATCATTTGAGTTGTTGCCCTAAATTGAACCATGTCAGCCTCCATTTTTTGAATCTTCTCCAGTAGACCAACATCCTCTGCATAACTATCACCATCATATGCGTCCCCTTGTCCTTGATAAGATTCATAGTCAAACTAGTTTTGACACTGCTCATATGGGTAAGCATAATGGTCCTGGATCTGATTATAATGCTGATCTGGAGGAGTTGGGAAATACATTGGAGGTGGATTGTATTGATGTAAGTGTGAGTTCCATGAAGGGAATGAAGTCATAATTGTAAAACCTCATGGAATGGGAGAAAATGGAAGAGGAAAATAGATGAAAATGAGTGGAAATGGATGGAAAAGGTCTACAACTCAGAGAATGGGGTTTTGACAAGATGGAGTCACTAGATGTGCTTAAAAGTGCCCCCAAAGGCTGAAATCTTCATCAAGAGCACATCAAACCTGATGAAGTGAAGTGGTAAGGTGCTTCAGACCTATCCCACCGGGCATGCCAAAATTGTTAACATGAAATCACAGCACCCCCAAATGAGCTCTAAAAATATGCTTTTCTAAGGTAGACTCATTTGGTGTGATTTGCATAACATTGGACCATCTCTCAAGTTGTGGGACTTGCAGACTTGAGATGGCCCTCTGGAAAAAGTCATCTTCTTCTTCCTAATCCTAATGCTAAACTACTCCTAATGCAGAAATGACGTCTAACTATACCTATCCTAATAATGCCAAGGAGACAGAGAGAGAGAAAGTGCATAAAGAGGGAAATCCTACACTAACGAGGTGATAGCACCAAGAAAAGGGGAGTGCTGGTCACAATCTCAGCTGCCTGAAGTGGAGAGAGGTGAGAAGAGGAGAGGGTGGACAAGATGCACCACAAACCAAAGATAAATTTCACACAGAACACCACTTCAAAACCCATTAAACACAGCTCCCAAGACCTGTAACAAACATCAGAATATGCACAGTATACCCTGCAATGACGAGAGGCAAGGAGAGATAATAAAATAAGCAAAGGATGGAAAGATGCATCACAAAACATAATTTATTGCTCCAAAAAGTTCACACAGTACATCGTTAGTGGGAAAGAGGCAAGAGAATGCCATTACAGAGCCATGAAAGGAGGTTCAGACTCCATTTTCGACCCTAGGGAAGAAAAGAGAGAGGGGGGCAGGGAAGAAGAATGAAAAACAACCCTTTACAATGAATCTTGCCCCTATATTTATAGATTCAACCTGAAAGAAGAAAGAGAGAGAGAAGCAGGAAAAGTAGGTCAGAACTCAACCACTGTTGTTAATGCTTCTGATAAAATCTGCCCCCAAATCCGTCTTTATTGCATCGATCCTTGGTTTGGCACCTTGAAAGAAGTGGAAACAATGGAAACAGATCAAATCCGATCTGGTTGTTGAGACAGATGGATCCTACATTAAAGGCCAGAAGACATTTCCTCCATTTTTCTTCACCTAACCTCCTCAAAATTAAAGTTTCAGACCTTCGTGGCGTAGGTGAGGCCGAGATCTTTCCAATGGTGGTAGATTTGCAATATTTCGAGCCCTGAGTCGAAATATATGCCCCTTCGAAGTTTGTATCGGGTCCGTACAAGAGGGTGGGCTTTGGCTTGACTCAGGCTCAAACACTGACTTTTTCCCTTGGGTGGAGTTGCGGCCCATTTTGCAAATTTTACCCCTTTTAGAATAACAAGGGGCAAAAAACCAACTTTCCCCCCGACAACCCACTTTGACCTGGGACACGTGGAGATGTGGGGCTTGTTTGAGCCTCCCTTTATGGGTTCATCTTTGGAGAAACGCCGCTAGGACACATGGCTCTCTCTACGACACTGCTCCTTCATTTCCGAGCCCACCTATAATCTGTTTGTCATTCTGGAATGTGAGCTCGTGGGTCTGAGTCGTTTCCTTCATAATTTCCTTATGTGCAGGAGTTGTCTTGACCAAATTTGTCGAGGGGACAAATTCTGAATAACAGTAGGTATAGATGAGAGCTTTCAAGGTGATATGGAGACCAAGAAATCACCTGTTAAAGTTATAACATGTTTTTCTCTCATGGCTCTTAAGGGACTACACAAAACCGATGTAGCTAGGAAGGACTGGGATAGTTGGGAACTAAAACGAAGCCTCACGTAATGTAAATCAACCCACCCCATGTGTGGGTATAACTTATTTAATGCCATGGGATTCCATTTACAAAATATCACATTTGGCAGCTTCATACTGACTCAAACCGAAGTTTTTGGCAATATTGCATTTGTTGGGACAACGAGAAAACCAAATTGACATGGGGAAAACCATAATAGGATTTTATAGAGGGTCTCAATGTGGAGGTGTAGGTCCATATAATACCTTTCAAGGTTTTATAGAGACTGAGAAATAACGTGTGGAAGTTATAGCCTATTTTGCTCTCAGGGCTCTTAAGGGACTACGCCTGACCAATGTAGCCGGAAAGGGTCGGGATCGTTGGGAATCAAAATAAAGCCTCAAGTATCATATACTAGGATATGTGGGTGTAATCTATTTAGTGCCATGGGCTTCCATTTCCAAAATATCACATTTGGCAGCCTTATAGTGACTGAAACTAATTTTTTTGGCATTGTTACATTCATTGGGAAAGTGATAAAACCAAATTGATCTAGAGAAAACCACAACAATATTTCATGGAGGGTCTCAACGCCAAGGTGTAGGTTTAGGTGAGACTTTTCAAGGTGCCACAGAGATTGAAAAATCACTCATCAAAGTTATAGTATGTTTTTCTCTCAGGGCTCTTAAGGGACTACATTTGAATGATGTAGCCAAGAAGGACAGGGATTGTTGAGGACTAAAAAAAATCCTCACATAGCGTATGCTAAGCCACCCCAACATATGGGTGTGGTCGTTTTTTGTCACGGGCTCTTGTTTGTAAAATATCATATTTTGTAGCCTTACACTAACAAAAACTGGAGTTTTTGGCACTTTTGCATTTGTTGGAACGGTGAGAAAATTAAACTGACCTTGGACAAATTGCGATAATATTTCATAGATGATCTTAATGCCAAGGTGTATGTCTAGATGAGAGACCTTTCAATTTTCCATGAAGACCAAGAAATCACCAATTGAAATTATATCATGCTTTGCTCTCAGGGCTCTTAAGGGAATACGTCCGACTGATGTAGCCAGGAAGGACTGAGATCGTGGGGCACCAAAAAAAGCCTCGTATATTATATACCAATCCATCTCGACATGTGACATAGCCTATTTTGTGCCATGGGATTTTGTTTGTAAAATTTCACATTTGACAGCCTTCCACTGACTCAAACTGAAGTTTTTAGCACCATTGAATTCAATGGGAAAACGTGAAAACTAAATTAACCTGGGAAAAACTGTGAAAGGATTTTGTATAGAGCCTCAATACTAATGTGTATGTCCCGAAAATACCTTTCAAGGTACCATGGAGACTGAGAAATCACTCATTGAAGTTATGGCCTATTTTTCTCTCATGGCTCTTAAGGTACTATGCCTGACTGATGTAGCTCTTAAAGGACTCTCTCTCTCCCTCTCGCTCCGTTCCTCCCTCCCTCCCTCCCTCCCTCCCTCCTTCCCTCCCTCTCTATCTCTATCTCTCCTTCATTCTCTCTCTCTCTCCCTCTCTCCCTCTCTCCCTCCCTCTATCTTAATTAATGAGTAGGAGGGAGTGAATGGAGATAACATGTGAATGACAAGAATTTGAAAAAATATTTACAATCTAGTAAATCAAGACCTTGTACAGGAGTTACCCAATCATACTACGACTAGAAGTGGAAATATGATATGGGCTCAAGGAAAGAACAATGTAACAAAGGTAAAAATTTATACTATCGAAATAATGGTGAATTAGAGAGATGGTCAACTAGAAGAACTAACATAATGAAGAACATCATCTTATATAAGATCAATAACTTGAAATGATTGTCTTGGTTATAAATTTGTAATTTTGTAAGAATGCTCTTTATATTTTTTGATTGTGTAATGTCTTAAAAAGTCACAACACAAAATGATCTCAAAAATCATGGTTAAATTGTTTTTTGTTACATAATCAATTATTATATTGTTTATTTATTATAACATCATAACAAATTAAGAATTGATTATTTTATAGAGACCACTCCAATAAAAAAATCACACAATTGAAACAATATACCAAACCCATACTCAATCAAATAGGTGTGGCACAAAGCAACACTGTGTTTATATGAAGAAGAATTAAAGATCAAGACCATATGTCCCATTAATTGCATTCACTAATGCTTAATTACCCTTGGATTTTGATCACTCTATTATCCCACGTGTAACACTTAAAAGTATAGCATTATCATCTGTAGAGCATGAATATTCTCTTCATCATAAATTTTCATCACAATGGGAACACTCATCTCATTTCAATTAATTTACCATCAATTTAAGATCATATGAGCCTTATAACACTCACACCAAGTAGGGAAATCTCTATAGACACTAAATCACGCACTTTGGAAATTATTTACTCTCAGTCTCATACTACTATTCATATGGTTTTTGAGTGAAGAAAGTACTAATTAACCCCTGTCCTTTGGCCATTTTACTTTGCTTTCTATCGTCACTGTCGACCTCCCACACATACATTCCCAGTCTTTTTTTGTCATTTTATGTCATTTTAGCCTTGATTGGGGCACCTGGGCTAGAACTGGGGTGCCCACATGCGCCCTGAGCCTTTTTGCACTTTCCCACCACTTTTGGGGCACTTTCTATCCGTTTGAAATTTCTATATTTTTAGTGGTCGACCTTTTCAGGGTTAATACGAAATTAGAACAAGAGAACCATATAAATATAAAGTTATAAGACCATAATGAGGTACCAAGCACTAAGTACTACCATCATCACCTAAGGTTGCATCCATCAAAGGCTCCATTTGCATCCATCTAGCTAAATCACAAGGGACAAGGTTGGTTCATCTGCATCACACATCATAGGAGGGAATTTTATTCTATTCCATCCACCATTTTATTACATTTCTACACATAGTTATTACTCGCTACTTTCACAAAGTATGACTGACACAAGAGCAACCTAGGGCATGTTCACACACACTTCTATATAGAACTACATCAGGTTGGAGATGTAGTGTAGCGCTCAGTTAGTAAGTCCACCATTATGGCCGTTGAGGACAATCCGACCCCTCCATATGCATTATTTATTTTTAGGGTTTTATACTTATTTTGGGGTCTTGCAGATCTTTTATTCAGCTTGGAGTATTGGTGACATTCAGCGCAGGACAATGAAGTTGATCTGACACACAATGAGGGTTTCAGACCACCTTGCTGACCCTGTAAAAATCTAGTTTCAGGAGCTTTTGCACAAATTAAACCGCCCAAAACATCAGACAAGGTGCACCCATATTTCATCCCAGAGCGCTCTGTATGTGCCCCAGTCCATCTAGATTGCTCCATATTTGCACTCTTTTCGAGACTTCATACACAGTCGTTTCCTGCTCTTGATTTTTCCAGTTACCCATCTACGCAACACCCTCTAGCACAGCTCATATATATCAGCTGAGTTCTTTCATCACTCTACTTGTAACATATTAGGGTTAGCATTTCCTTTTGCATAGTTGTTTGGGTCTTGTTTGCACACTTCTTTATTGCATTTATTTACTTTATCTACAATTGTTCATAGCTTAGATTAACTATATATATACTACTTAGTAAATTTTTAGTTAATCATTTTGGTGAACATAACTCGACTTATATACTCCTAGAATCCTCATTCTCCTTCATCATGGCTATCTCCATTCATGCATTTTTACTTCTTTATCCTAAATTACGAGTTAAAATTATTAATCTTTTACTCACTACTCATATTCCTGATAACACTCATCCATATGCAGTCTATAATACCTTTGTGGATGCATTCTCTCAGCATATTATTTTCTCATCTACTCCTCATGCTAACCTCACTACTTTTGAAAATGACCCACCTTTGCATATCATATGTTGTATTCAGAATGTAGGTGTCAAACACACTTTAATTGATAACGGATCTAAACTCAACTTATGTCCCATGTAATTCCTTAAGAAGATTTGTTTTTCTGTTGGTGATGTTATCCCATCTTGTCTTTCACAACATGTGTATGATGGTTTTGTTCGTCTATGTGTCAGTCACATTACATTACCTATCAATATAAGACCAAAAACTGTCAACATCGTTTTTTTTGTCATTGATTTCCTAGTTTCTTACAATTGTTTTCTTGGTCGTCCATGGCTTCACGCCCCACAAACAATTGCATCTATTGTGCATCACTGCGTCAAATTCCTACACTAGGGTATTGAACATACTGTGATCATGTTGTGACCGAGATTGAGACCCATTCTAATATTGTGATCATGCTCCTAATACTAGTCTTCTTATTCCACGTACTGATACTACAAATGATCCGCAATTGATTAACTAAAATAATAAAATTTAGAAGTTAATCTAAATAGTACAACAATGAAATAATTGCTATGAACTAAAATATAAATGCTAACTAAATTTATTTGATATTTTAAATAAAATGAAATAATTAAAATAGAAAGGGAAAAGGTACTAACCTGAAATGAACTTACCTCGTTAGTGATCTGGAACTGGATTGGTATGATGAAAACGCAGAACAAAGTATGACAACATACTTTAGGAAGTTACATCAGGTGAATATTTTACCATACTGGTCCACCTGGGGGAGGATTAGGGCATCTGTGCGTGCCCTAGTCTGCAGTATGGGTGCCCTAGTCTGCATAACATCTTGGAACTTGAGTCTGAGTTAGTCGCTAGATATTCACAATAACTCAGTCTTTGTATGCATGTATGTCGCATTAGCTTCATTGATGTTGTTGTAGATATCCAATGAATAATATCCTACAAAACCCCACACAAAAGCATCAAACCCTAAAAAATAAATATGCAAATGAATGGGTTAGACTATCCTCAAATGCGAAATGGATGGACTTATGACTGAGCGCTACACTACATCTCACACCTGATGTAGTTCTATGTGCATGTGTGTGCAATCATGTGCCTAGGGTGCCCTAGCGCCAATGATTCCAAAGTAGTGGGAAATAGCTAGATGTAAAATGTAAATTGTGGATGGAATAGAATGAATACAACCCTTCCTATGCAGTGTGTGATGTAGAATAGTGCCCAAATCGTAGTCCCTTGCCTTAGTAGATAGTCTATCCCTTAGTAGAAATAATCCACCCTTAAGATAGTGTGTATGTTGTGTTTATATAGGGATCTCTTGCTCAAATTTCAACACTAATGACCCAACATGCTGACTAGTACCTAGGGGAATGAGAGGGAAAACCACAAAGACTGACCTTGAAACTCTAAATGAGAACCAAGTGCAACTGGGACTAGGGCACCTAAAAATGAGGACCGGGGCACCCCAATCCCTTCCTAGGCACCCTAGTCAAAGACTAGAGATGACAACTGAGTAAATAACGACAGATGAGACTCCCTATGAGAGATGACCATAACTTGTGAAGTAACTGACTACCGACTGTGTAAAAACTTAATGACAATGATTGACTAAACTGATGATAGGACTAGGGGATGAGCCATTAGTGAATACTTTTCTTACACAAGATCCATATATAAAAAAAATACTTGGTGGTATAATGTATAGTAGTAAGTGCATGATTTTGCAACTACATTTTCCCCCACTTTATGTTGGTGAGCGGAAATCTCAGTAACATAAAGTAGATAGAGATGCATACTTAAGAGAAATCTCAGAGAAGACCATGTTGTAGTATAACGCACAAATGTGGTAGTAAAATTGTGTCTGAAAGAACTATACAACGTGTTGATCCATGCATCAACGTAGCAAGAAACGTGAGAAGTGTAATGTCATGATGAAGTGTACTAAATGAGAGTGATGATTGAAATATAAGGTGATTGACGATTTTGAGTGTTATATGATGACAATGAGGTGGGTAGGGAGTTACCAGTTCCCAACCCAATTTTTTAATACTAATAATCAACTAGAGGATTTGGGAATCCTGCCAGTAGAGGAAGAGTGTAGGGAGAAAAATGTGTTATTCTACAATGTCTAACTACATCCTCAAGATCTAGCTGCTACAGATGGAATCAGATCAAATTTTTGTGCTTTTTAGATGTAGATAATTTTGATTAAATATTTGACCCATATAGAAGTGGTATAGGAAAGGCACTCTTTCCCCCACTCCATGGGTGTCACTGTAATGTGATGGCTTCCAAGTTAGGTCATCTAGAAGTAAACACGAGATAAAGAATAACTTCCCAAGCTAGGTCATATGGGAAAGTAACACATGCAAATTCAAAGTTAGGTCATCTGGGAAGCAAATTGTGTTATATTGTATTCATTAAATGATATGGTTTTGGTTGTTATAAATTTGAACGTGTTCATTGATTGATCGATTACTTGTAGAGAGATTTTACACTAGTTGCACCCAGGCTAGGTCATTAGGGGGAATCGATAGAGATTGATGAATGATTGTAGTGAAAATTTTAATGATTGTTACCCCCAATTTAGGTCATTAGGGGGGAGTGATGAAATGTTGCATAGGTACTTTGTACATTTTTTCTACCAGATTAGGTCATTAGGGGGAATTGATGGTGAAATGTCACGCACTAAATTAGTAAATGCTTGAAAATGACGATTTGGTAGTGTTGATTAAACACATAATGATATAAGGGGAATTATAGGATGACCCCAATGATATTCCCCCACTTTTAGTGAAAGGGGAAGTGATGATAGGAATGAATGCTAAGCCGAAAGTAAGCATGATATAAATAGAAAGTGTGATAAATATTGTCAAAATGTGTGTGTATTGATTGAAGGTCAATATGAAGGAGAGATTAAAAGTGATTAATGTGTATGGTATGATGGTGGGTGAAATTATAATTCTGCAAACAAGGTGTAAATTGGAGTAGAAATACTCAAGATATTATAAAAATAGATTAGTGTGTATTAGTTGTGAGAATAGGCATGAAATAATGACCATACTAAAATAGGTGATGAAAAGTAACTATAAGTAGTGAAGTGAAAAAGAGTTTAGTAACTTCATTTGGTTTTGAGGAAATTGTGAGGGTGAGTGTTAAGGGAGTGAAGATGTCATAAGTGAGAGAAGCTCGTCCTGGCCAGTTTGAGAGGGTGGTGACCGCCATAATGGATGATGATGGGATTAGTAAGTAGGATGTTATTTTTTGAAAAATGTGTGTGTAGAACTTGGTTTAATTATATTTTTGCAAATTTGAGATTATGAAGTGTCTCAATATTTTAGACCTGAACAAGAGCGGTGAGGGTGGTAGTGACCCTTGGGACAAGAGAACCCAAACCTAGGCAATGGTATCCTGCTCCTGGGTGGCCCAGTCCTACATCTATGCACCCTGGTCCAAAATGTGTATATTTGATCTATAATGGTGTAATTGAGATTTTTAGTGTATAAAAATGTGATAAGTGAGTGTATTTAGACTTGTATAGTGTTATAATGATGTGTTTGTTGTCATTTTGTGGTGTGCAGAGGGATATTAACTCGAGGGAGTTCTACGGAGGTCTTCATTTGAGTACTTTTCTTGGGTTGGGCTTGTCAGATGATGAGTGGGATGTTATAGACCATGTCCAGCCTACGAACACATAGCATGGATGGGGGATGTGCCCCATAATATTCATATGTTGACACCATTATGTGAGAGGTGGTGTGAATATACGCGTATGTTTGGTTTCCTATGGGTGAGATGACAGTTACTTTGGAGGATGTGTATCACATACTGTGATTGTCAGTTGTTGGGGAGAGAGTATAGGTTATGCCATTGGAGGATATGGAGAGACAGATGCGAGCTGCTAGATGGTATTTTATGGGGACTCGAGTACCTGCCAAGGCCCATATAAGTTTGGATGCTATTTTGAGGTTTGGGGTTTGGCACTTACAGAAGTTCATAACCATTGTTATTGCTTCATCTATAGCAGTAGGGGTAGGAGGTGTAGGCATCTTGTATAAGATGCATTGATATATGCTGGATATAGAGGAGGAGAGCACTAGATATGCCTGGGGCATGGTGTGTGTTGGCCCACCTATATAGAGATCTATACAGGTTTACTCAAGATGAGCATGGTGGTGGGATAGGATCCACCACACTATTGCATGTATGGGCGTATGAGCATATAGCTGTGTTGAGGCTAGTTGGAGGTCCATGAGGAGAGTGGGCTAGGTCAGAGATATATGCGAGGAGGTGGATTAATGTTTATAGGTGCAAGATGGACACATATACTTATAGGGAATTTATAGATAGGATGGGGCCCGAGGCAGTTGTATGGAGGCCATACCATGATTATGGAGGGTGACTAGAGGATGTCTATAGAGTTGCAGTGTATACGTAGGACTATGTGGTTGGAGGATCGATTTCCAAGAGTGGTCCGAGCTATTCCAGGTAGAGAGAATATCGTGCGGCATTTTGGCATGGATGCAGGACATGCCCCCAGAGCCATATATATGGTTGAGATCTATTAGAGCACATAGGAGGGCTGGATCTAGACTAGGGCCCATAAGAGAGCAGCTAATACTTCCTAGGATAGATGAGGAAGACACGATGATAGACCCGATAGACTCATATGATGCAGGGTGTACAGAGGAGTATCACACATGGTGGGTAACACATCGATGGGTATTCTTGTTTCCATTGTTCACAGATGTAACGGGGTTAGTGCATGGAGGAGGAGGAGAGGGGGAAAAACCCATGCCCCCAATAATGTAGAATCATTTATAGTTGAGAGTGAGTATTGGTATAGTTTTGTTGTGTACTTGTTTGTTTTCCTATGTTATAGCAATGGTTATCTAAGGCATTCTTCGATTTGTCTTGTAGGTGACACCTATTGGTCCTTGATAGTGGACACATCCATCCGCACATTGACGTGGAATGTGCCCACATATGTACTTGGTGGAGGGATACTTTAGCGCGTGGATGATATCATGGGTGAGAATACCCACTTATTTGAGCTAGTAGCCATAGTCGATTAGCAACGTGTACTGTATTGTTAGGCTAGAGGAACAAGGCATGCGAGGAGACTCGATGAGCCAGAGAGGTGGTTGTGTGGTGGTCCCTTAGTGTAGGATGTATTTACACGTTACATGTCGAGTTGCAACGTCATTTTTAGAGTAGTCTACCGAGATTACCGTATTACATGAGGAAGGTTGAGAGGTATCAAGGTCGTGAATAATGATTCAGAGTTAGTGGCGAGGCATCTAGTTCTAGGGCTCTCAAAAATACCTGAGAGAGATAATGATGATGAGATTTGATTTGTATTATTGTATATGATGTGGGGGAGTTTGCCCCTAGTGATGAGATTTTTTTTTGTAATGATGACTCTATTCGATATATATATATATATATATATAAATGGTTTTTTATTGATATATGATGAGTATAATTTGTTGTATATTGATATTGTAATGTGATTGATGATGTATGATTTTGTGATGTTATCGAAATATATATGTTTATATATCGTTCATGTGTATTGATGTATATGTGCATTATGATATTGGTATTGATAGACAAAATGTGTAATGTGAATGATGATAGATAACATATGTAATTTGATTGATGAGTTATATGAAATGTTTGTTGAATGGAATTTGTAATGCGTGGTTAGTGTAATGATGATAGTAGAATGTATGTAAAAATAGATAATGTATGATTTCCAAACTAACGTGTGATGCAATGAATTTAATAATGTAATATGATTGTATTATGTTAGTATGTGAACTAGAAAGGGGGGAATTAGTGATGCCCCCAAGCATGTGAATGAATAGGATCATTTAGTTAAGACCCCTTAGCAGTCAAGAATGAGCTGCGTAAGTAAGAGTGCGTCATCGGGAAATGAGTGAGTGCACTAGATGAATTGACAAAGTACATGATGAAATGTTCTTAGAAAAAAACCCTCAACAGTCATGTAAGAACCATAAGAACACAAGTGCATCATCAGGGGGTAAGGTGATAGTAATCACCTACTAGAGACCAAGGTAATGTGAAGTGGTGGAATAATGTGGCATGGAATCAGTGTGAACATATGAACCTGAACTGAATATCATGTGGAGAAGTGATGGGATGTGCAAATGCCGAGGGATGTGGAACCAATGTGGATGATGGATGTGATGGATGTGATGGATGTAACAATGTGATGGATAGTTGTGGATGTGCATGAGTGTAAACTGGTGGTGGATGCACCATGACCTTAGCATTAAATGGAGGAGATGACTCAACCAAACGTATAAACTCATTGATGAGGTAAAGGAGAGATGGACCTCTCACTGTGAGCGAGAGCCAAAGGAAATGATGCCCTTATCCTCTAATTTTTGCAATCTATCATGAAGGGAAAAGCAATCATTGTCCCTATGACCATTGATACAATGATAATTACAATAAGGTTGATCACAGTGATGACGTTATAATCAATGTTGTGGATGATGTTGGTTAGATGGTAAACAAATTAGATCACTTTTCAAGTAAATACAGCACACATCATGAGGTCAAGCATGATGAGAGAAGTGTAATGGCTCACACAACATAGATGGAGTGGAAGGAGAAGTAGCCTGTCATGCAGAAGGAGGAGAAGAAGTATGCTTTTGTGATGGAGTAGGTTGAGCTTTATTGCTAGGAGATGGAGATCATGTAGGATGTCTCAACCAATGTCAATGGAGGATAACTAGATGATACTAATAGAAGTAGAGGTAGTGTGGAGGATCAATTACATGTGTGTCGAAATAAGATCTTATTCTAGGTCTATGAATTTGTAGCACAAGAAGAGTGAATGACTCACATGTATCATATTGTAATATTTTCTTAAGCACGGGAATGAAACCATGATAGAAAATGAATTGCTTCTCTAAATCAATAGGTTAGAATACTAGCTGATGCATACAAACATTGAACCGTAAGATATAATCCTTGATAGATTCTGATGAGCCCTAATGTAACATAGGTAGGTGGTCATAAGTAACTCTAGGGCCATTATTGGTGATAAAATGATGGAGGAAAGCATCCTACATGTCATAGTAAGTACTAATAACCCAAGATGGAAGATGAGTGTACCATTGTAAAGCCTTGTCAATAAGACTATGTCGAAAGTCCCTTAAGAAATAGCCTATCATTAGATTAGGAGTCCATAGCCATGTTGTAATGTAGGACATGAGCAATGAGGGTCACCAGTACCATCAAAACATGTAAATTTAGGCATGATAAAGTCCTTATGAAACATAGAGTTATGAATCTTCTTGGGAATAAGGTTACCATGTAATGAGTTGTCGTCAATAGAAGCATAATAAGCCCTACTTTCTAAAGTGAGAGACTGAACCTAAGATTGTAATTGACCTATGACATGCATGAGAGATAGGATATCATGTGAAGGAATAGTAGAAGATGGAAATAATGTATTGAGCGGTTGTAACTTTCCATTGTGAGTGATCATAGGAATGTCAAGAGAAGATAAAGGAGATTCTGATGCTAAAGGCACACTAGGAGTAGGTGCCTAAGAAGTTATTGGTAGATGATATAGATGGAATACCCATAGCAGTGGTAGGGGTAGCATCGTAAACATCCCTAGGAGGTGAAGAAACCGATGGAGACACAAACTGATGGAGATATGGATGTAATGGAATAGGTGTAGATGATGTGAAAAGAGGAGATGAAATTGAGTAGGTAGAAGAAGAACCAATAGATGGAGATGACTCATGCACTACATGCTAGATGAAAACCTCAGGAGAAAGTGGTGATGGAGATTTAGACTCTGCAGAATTAAAAGTAAGAGAATCATGGCTATCAATTGTGTCATCAACATCTCCTAAAGACTTAGTAATGAGAATGTCATTAAGCGTACTATCGATAGGATCATCAACATAATATGAAGGTGTATGAGAACTAGTATGTGATGAATGATGAGAAGCAATATCAGAAGTAGAAGAATCATGAGATGACATTATAGTAGTGGTGTGACTAGGAGAAGAATCGGTATGCACATGTGAGCGATTGTTAATACCAAACATGTAATCGATAACATAATCATCTAGAAATTCGTTAGAAAGATCAGAAGGAGGATCACTAGTAGTCATATATCATGGCATATAATGAGTAAAGGATACCAAGTCCAACAACAAGGGGCTTTGGAGGCTCTGGTCCCCCTAGTGGAGGTTTAGGGTCAGGATTTGGTCCTCCCCCGAGTGGGGGAAATCTAGGAAAAGAAAATACCCCTCCACAACGACCTCATATTTTATATTAAATTTCACTCCATTTCCATGAGTATAGAGGAGTAGAGGATGCAACTAAACATGTACACAAAAGTGAGCTCTTATGGAGAGCCAAAGGGATCACCACTTTAAATAGAAAGGCTAGTCAGTTTGTAACTACATTATAAGGTCGCGTGTATAGTTGGCATAAAAAGTATGATCCACATCAGACGACAATGTATTACAACACTTTGTGCACTGCCTTATTGGATGAGTTTCGTATTCCTGAGTGTGAGCAATAGAGCATCAACTCACTTAATGATATCAAATAGGGACTATCTGAAAGTGCCTGAGAATATGATACGCGGTTCAAGACTCTGTTATCAAAGATCTCATATGATATCCATCAAAGTGAACATGTGTAATGGTTCGTGGGTGGATTGTTGACACCATTTAGAAGAGCACTATCACATGAGATGTTTACAAATTTCCACAAGGATTTGGAGGCAACACTATACGCTAAAGTGGTTAGAAGTGTGGATACTGGGGTGATCCCATTACTTGAAGCACATATTGCAGCTATTGCCATACGGTTGGAAAATTTATCTACTATCTCAGCGCATGACACTCGAAGTGGTATTTGTTGTACATATTATGAAGTAGAGGGACATACAAAGAATAATTATTCGTGCATGAATGTGCGCGCTCTACTAGCGGCTTGTGAGATATTCCATAAGGACCATGACATCAAAGACTGTCTACTTCTCCAACATGCTACACAGAAGAATGTGTCACTCTATTGTAAGAGTTGTGATGCGCATACGCATGATATGACTCATTTTCATTTGATTGACAACATTCATAAGGCTTGTAAAATAGGGTTGCGCTAGACTAATGCAAAGGGTAGTTCATAGGGACATGAAGGGGAAAATAATGGAGCTGTGCAAAATGGAAATGGAGGTGATAGGGGAGGATATTATGGCAGAGGTTGTGATGGTCACAGAGGCAAGTTTAGTCGAGGTACTTTCTACACTCGTGGATAACTTGATCATTATCAAAGCGAGTGTCAGAAACATATGTCTTGCATATATTTTGGAAAAGGGCATAAGGTAAAAGATTGTCTAGATTTATATGAGCGCGTGCAAGAACAAAAACGAGAGGGTCAAAATGATGATACAAGTTTAGAGTACCAAGCAAGGGAAATTGAAGCATAAGGAGTTGACATTAGTTAAGAAAGAATCTTTATTGGTTACAACGCGCGTAGAAACTTCACGCGCACGAGAGGAGGTGCGAACTAAACCACTCATCAGACATGAGGAAGTTGGACCGAACAATATGTATCCAGAAACATGGAAACAAAAGGAAGTGTTTTAAGAAACCATGAGTTTGATCATAGACTTACAAGGGGAGATACTCTATCTAAAAGAACAAATGCGAGATTGAGAGTGTAAAGCATATCAAAATACCAGACAATGACATTGATGAACTCAGGGAAGTCTGTAGGATGCTTATACAAAATAATATCATAACCTTGTTAGGTGAATGGTTACTGGAAAAGGTTCCGCACATGGATAACGAAAGGGAGGGCTAGGTAGTTCATACTAATATGCCACCTAAGAAACATGAATATAATAAAGAAATCACCTTGAATGTAGTTATTGATGGTTGGCTGGTGAGCAACATACTGATTGACACTAACGCAGAGGTAAACATTCTTACCCTGGATGCATGGAACATGATGGGGTGGCCACCACTACAACCTTCTTCTAGTGTGTTGTATATGGAAAATAAGACTAGGGCATTGCCCATCGAAGTTTTGAACGGTGCAATCATAACTATACATGGGGGAAAATTTAAAGGTGATTTTGAGGTTTTGGAGTTGACAGAGGTAGATAAATTCCTTGTAATACTTGGTGGTCCATAGTGTTATGCAAACAACGCAGACTTACTCTTTAATAAACTTGTTATATTATTTTTTAAAATGAGGACAAGCACATAATGTTTCCTATGGATGGTATAAGGATTGTTCCCTACACAGATCCCATTAGTGAAGAATATTTGAATAAGATCTATGTCTAGATTATTGGCAATCTAGAGTGTGTTGAGGCAACAAAGGAAGGAGTGCTCAAATGGGGAGAATCACATCCAATCAATGACAGTACAATAATTACTTGTGACAACTAGGCCCATGGAACATATGAGATGGTTGGTTGCGAGTGTTTGGGGCACTTAACAAGGATGATCAAACCATAGATTATTAGGTAGATGGGAAGAACTGTGCTACTAAGACATACAAGAGAAAAAAAATCTTGAATAGTTTTTGTGTGCAATGGAAGATCAACTGCATGATGGAGACATAAGGAATATATTGGTATACATGTTGAGAAGAATGAAAACATGATGGTGGGCAACACATAGGGATAGTATGCTCAGATGATGTGAGATAAGAATTTCCTTCTTGATACGGTTTGTTAGGAACAACCTTCCTTCAAAGATATCAACATACGATGGAAAAATATCTCTTATGACTCTCATACAGGATAATAGGATAATGAAAAAAGGTCTAGAATGTGGAAGAACGTCAAAGAAAAGTCTCAGCTCTAGAATACTTGCGAGTCGCGAACATTCCACATTGTTTTGAATTTGAGAATTACGCGAACATTCCACATTGTTTTGAATTTGAGAATAACCCGTGAAAAAAATAAAAATTATATTAAGTTCTTATTTAAGGGATTTTTATGCCGAAGGCAGACTCCAAGTTATAAAAGTGGGGCGGGGGCAAGCGGTTGATTCTGACACCGCTTGTAAAAATATACAGGATCCGCTGGCGTTTGTCCCTACATCTCTTAAGATCACCAGAAGCTTATTTACCTTCACCGTGCGTCCAAATAGTGCCTTAACGCCTCTCTGCTCTGCAGTTGATGATCTACTCACTCCAGAAATGTAGCAGAATCCCTGCAAATATCAGCAATTACTGTCTTTTTCTCTGTGGTTTTCTTATTTTCTTTCTAACCATTAAGAATGCACTCGCCTCTTGAGTGCGACTGATTTCCATGCCCAAGAACCTATCTCGTGTGTTCGGTTTTAAATCTGCAGCCATTTCTGTTAATCCAAGCAAATACCAGTGGCAGGAGTTTTTTCTCCACCAAACTCTATGTTGCCCCTTTCTGAATTGCAGCAAGGCTGCACTGTCTCTTCTTTCTCAACTAGACATTGCAACAGCTTCTTGGAACGTTGCAGGACCGAGCTCTATACCAATAGCTCAATAGATTTCAGCTAATTATTAATTTCCTTATTTGACCATTATTTAGTAAAGTTTTTTTCTTTTGGTTTGGCTTGGACATGTCAGTAATAATTTAATAAAATATCAGAATCTCCATCATATCATGGTGGAGGTAAATATCTAAACATTAAAAATATTTGCAAGTTGAAATATTAATTAATGAATTAAAAAAGGGTGTATTTGGACTGGTTGATTCTGACACCACCTGTACAGGCTGTTTCGACAGAAAATCAAATGGTCCAGGCACTTTAAAGAACATAATCCGGCACTTTAAGCGTTTCATGGAGCATGTGGATAAAAAACACCATTAAAACGAAATGCTCGAGACAGTGGGTATATTGGTACCAAATGAATAAGCAATCGCACACATAGAATGCTCTGGAATGGTATGCTTGAAAATGAGTGTGATCTCATTAATGCATTCCCAGTCAGACGTAGTTAAATCTGCTTGTTCCTCCTCATCCAGCATGCTTGGTGACCTCATTCAAACACTCACAAATATCTTCTCCAAAGCTGTAGAAGATTCTTCCATTTTTCCATCCACTTCTCCTTCATCCTTGCGACTGTTCTTCATTGGGCGGTGCTAAATTTGTTATTTTTTCCTAAAAATGGTTCAGAATGTCCATATTGCGTCTTAACATATAGCACAACACAACGCAGAAAGGAATTGACCAATTGGAAGGGAAAGAAAAAGAGATGGACAATTAATTTTGAAAAGGGATGATTAAACATTTTTCAGGAACATTTCCTTCTATTTCTGCTATTCCACGCAATCACAATCCCAATCCTTTTTCAAACCCCATTTTTTACGTAAGGGATGCTTCTCTGCCCATCAATAAACTCTTGTGCACTAAATTTGGCGGTGTGTGTTTACGGGTGTCGCATAATGGGGAGGTGGGGAATAAGTGTGAAGCAAAAGAATCCTTTTCTTCTGTTATTTTTTAATTTGATTTTAATATTTTTTGGTTCTCTGCTTTGTTGGAATATATTTCCAGAAAGTGGGCTTTTATTGGAAATGTATAAAATTAAGATGTGATTAACATAATCCCAAAAAAAATGCCGAGATTTTGTTGGATTATTTTTAGTAATTATTTTTATTTATGCCGAAGGTGTTTTTCCAAAGTATATATAGGGGCCGACATGTTATTTCTGGCACCACCCGTACAAGTGGTATCAACACAAAACAAATGGTGTTGGCGTTTTAAAGAATACGATCCGACAATTTAGGTGTTATATACAACAATGCGGCAGCGATATCAACAACATAATTTGTTTCGTCGTTCATGTACTGATTTAATCGCAAACGTCCACGTGGTCTGTCTCCGTGCATGAATCTCAGAATCTTGATGGTTCCTGTCTTTTTGCATATGGCGCCACCCACTTGAGAGACATATCAACAACCATGCATGTAACGGGGGTTTCAGACCGATTGAAATTGCTTATAATCTCGCCCACATGAGCTTCCATGTTTGGTGGCGAATGAAAGAAGTGTGCCATATTACCATCCTTTGTGAGGGCTCCGCCGCTCAATCTGGTATAGTCCCTGGTCAAATCGGGAGGCCAAGACCTTGAGCGTAAATGAAAGCATTATCTTCGGCCTCTATAATATATTTGGGCCACGACTTAGTCAACACAAACATAACAGAGATTCCATTAGAGGCGAGCTTTGTAGTGAGCTGCATCATAGGATTGATGAGGCCTCGCCCGGGACATGGAACTACTATCGCATGCACTGCCATTTCTGCTCTGCAATATTATTTCTCCACAACGAGGTCGAATTGAAAATGGTGAGTCTATTGAAACTAATAGACATTGATTATGCCGACAAATTATTTCTTTCTGAATCTGGTCCAATAAATTTAAAAAAAAGGCCTTGGATAAAACCTTCAAAAGGCCCCCCACATTGTACTCTTTGTTTTTTTATCATGGGGAATAGAAAATAAAGTTTTTAATTTAAAAATGCAGGACAAATATTTCAAAATATAAATATCGAATTTCTTGGTAACTTTAGTTTTCATTTTTTTAATGGGAAAAATATTTTATTTGTAATGGAATTGTTTGTTTAATTTAGAGTGCACATTTAAAAGGCCATAAAATTCAATTTGGAAGGTCTAATTATGTGAAGGTGTTTACTAAATGGGATTGGGGGTGGTAGATTCTCACACTTGTTAGACAAATAGATGGACAATCAATATCAAGTGTGGATGGTCATTGGCATTTGGCATAATCTTAGTGTTCATATGGTGGACCTAAGAGCTACAAGAATCCTTGACAAATTTCTTGTATGTGACAACCCTGAATTGGCTTTTGGCACTTGACTTAAGTTCATTTTGGGAATGAACATATGGGTTTCTACTTTCCCTTTAAATTTATTTTATGTTGTTTGTTTTCTTTATCATGTTGAATCCACAATTATTCACTTGCCACATGTTCATTTCCAACTTTCCATTCATGTCCTCGTCAAATATCTCAAAAAATTTAATGTCGTCCAATAAAAAACTTGGATTTTCAACCTCGATCGACATACATTTTCTACTTGTCGCTCATATGACCAGTCAATGTATGAGCTCAATTAACATATATTATTTGTATTGACGTGAATAAGGCACACGAGGTTGAGATGACTAGGTGAAGCACATGTAACATGTATTATTTGTTAAGGAACAATCTGATCTGTGGAATAGGTGCGGGACATGCGATTATTTGATTCCCACCTTTAAATTTCCAACATATCATTCATGTCTACGTCTTACTTATCAAATTAAATGCTTTACAATCGTAAGCCTCAGTGCTATGAAACACAAAAAAAAAAGCTTGAATGACAAATAAAATCTACCATTTGCTAATCAGAAACCTTGATGCCATATGAAATAAAAAGATACCAAAGCTTGATTGGAAGATAAAATATATTTGGCAGTTACGCTCATGTGATTAGTGTGAATGAGAGCCACACCATAAAGTGGCGTGCATATAGCACATATTCTATGCATCGGAACAATTTGTTCTATGGAATAGGTGTGGGGCATACAAGTATGTAATCTCCATCACTTAATGTCCAAATTCCCATTCATATACTGGTTTTATATACCAAATTAAATGTCGTCCAATTGACAACCTTGAAGCCAAAAAAAAAAATACGAAGTATGGCCAACGGGTCGTTTCTCTCAGACGACCGTCTCTTGGGCAAGCTCAGTTATCGTCTCTTTTGTGCAACTCCTTCCCTGCAATTACTCAAGATTAAAAATGAGAAGGGGGCTTACAAAGTTCTACAAGAATCAAGTGGTGTCTTAGGGTTTTCTACCTTTGTCCTAATGGATTTTCCTCTTTTTTGGTGTCTTGAAGCACCAATTGCAGTCATCTAAGTGATGCAACTGAGATTGAGACGATAAAGCGGAACAAAATAGCAGATAATATTTGCGTAGGAGTATTTTAAGCTGTAGTATGGGACATGTAGGTATTTAATTCCTGCCATTTTATTTCCAGAATTCCATTCCCGTCTTTGCCTTATCTGAGAACTTTAACACTGCCCTAATTGAAACCATCGACACTGAAAATAAAATACAATAGCCCTTATTTTATGGTAGTCACTATGTTGCTGCCACTAGACATGCCCTGGCACATGTCATCAACTCTTTATCAAATCTTGACCATCATATCTTCCGCAAATCTTAACCATCATCTCTTTGTTACATGTTTCGGAATGAACATATGGGTTTCAACTTTCCATTTAAAGTTATTTTATGTTGTTTGTTTTCTTTATCATGTTCAATCCACAATTATTTACTTCCCACATGTTCATTTCTAACTTTCTATTCATGTCCTTATCAAGCATCTCAAAAAAATTAATGTCAACCAATCAAAAAC
This sequence comes from Taxus chinensis, assembly GCA_019776745.2. Classification (NCBI taxonomy): domain Eukaryota; kingdom Viridiplantae; phylum Streptophyta; class Pinopsida; order Cupressales; family Taxaceae; genus Taxus; species Taxus chinensis. The sequence continues at coordinate 35,330,263 of CM034154.1, read as the reverse complement.
ATTAAATTTTCAACCCCGCTTGAAAAATATTTTTTACTTGTTGGTCATATCACCAGTCAATGTACAATCTCAATTATTGATGGTTTTTTGTACATCACATGTTGCTTGCATTTACTGGATCTCATAGCTAAAAACCAAGACTACTTTAGTGTTACAAGAGATAAGCATCGTCATTGGGTTTTGAACCACTAACCTTTTGGAATTCAACAACAAACAAATTCCACTTCGACAACATTTTTCTACCACTCCTTATGTTCGTAGATATCTCTATAAGTTGTAGCTGCATCATCTCACACAACCCCCCTTTTCTCTTTCTTCAAAAGATCCCCTTTGACGTTTCTATCATACATTTCACGTGTGATTGCTAGTTTTAGTAGAAACTAAAATCTCCTAGGAGAAATGATTTGGTGCAGAAGCAATGAAAGGGAGCATGAAACCTCAAGTTGAGTAAATAAATGGTGTCAATTTTCCCAATTCTCTTTAGAAAAAAATTGGTCGAATAATTTGTTCATTATCTGCTTAGCGTCCACCTTCTCTAGATCGAGTATCACC
>CM034154.1:35146846-35329211 GCA_019776745.2 Taxus chinensis | reverse complement strand
AAGTCCATTGACCGCGCTGTCATAGAAGCATTAATGCGCGTCAGTAGAAGCCATTGACGCGCGTCAGTAGAAGCCATTGATGCGCGACAATAGAAGACATTGACGCACGTCAATAGAAGCCATTGACGCGCGTCAATAGAAGCCATTGATGCACGTCAGGAGTGATCATTGACGTCTTGTTGTCGCGCGTCAATGATGGGGCCATGAAAAAAATAGGTGAAATTTTTGTTTTGGAATATTGTCAAATTCGCCTTTCACTGAAACTGGTTTCGGGGATACTCGCCAGGTATTTTCCACCTACAATTTTATAGAGGTGTCTTAAAATGAACCTTGCTTCCCGACTACATCGATCAGGTATAGTCCCTTAAGAGCCCTAACATCAAAACAATATATAAATTTAACATGTGATTTCTCAGTCTTCGTGGCACCTTGAAAGGTCTCATCTAGACCTACACCTCTGCATTGATTCCCTCTACAAAATATTATCGCGGTTTTTCCCTAATCAATTCAATTTTCTCACTTTCCCAATGAATGCAATGGTGTCAAAAACTTTAGTTTGAGTCAGTGTAAATCTGCAAAATGTGATATTTTACAAAGGAAATCCCATGGCACAAAATGGAATGCACCTACATGTTAGGGTGGCCTAGTATACACTACCTGAGGATTTTTTTTGGTGCCTAATGATCCCAGCCTTTCCTGAATACATCGGTTGGGCATAGTCCCTTAAGATCCCTGAGAGAAAAACATGTTATAACTTTGAAAGGTGATTTTTTGGTCTCTGTGGCACCTTGATAGGTCTCATTTGAACCTACACCTAAACGTTGAGACTCTCTATAAAATCCTCTTATGGTTTTTCCTAGGTCAATTCAATTTTCTTCTTGTCCTAACAAATGCAACGATGCAGAAACTTCTGTTTGTGTTAGTGTAAGGCTGCCAAATGCAATACATTACAAACGGAATCCCATGTCACCAAACAGATTATACCCACATGTTGGGGTGTCCTAGTATATGATATATGAGGCTTCATTTTGATTCCCAATGATCCTAGTCCTTTCCATCAACATCAGTTGGGTGTAGTCCCTTAAGAGCCCTAAGAGAAAAACAAACTATGACTTCAATGGGTTATTGCTCAATCTTTGTGGTACCTTGAAAGGTATCATTTGGACCTACACCTCTACATTGATAACCTCTAAAAAATGTGTCACATTTTTCCCTAGGTCAATTCAGTATTCTCGATGTCCCAACAAATGCAACGGTGCCAAAAACTTTTGTTTGAGTTAGTGTAAGGTTGTCAAATGTGATATTTTGCAAATTGAAGCCCATGGCACCAAATGAACTGTGCCCACACATTGGGGTAGGTTGGTATATGCTACATGAGGATTTTTTTAGTGTCCAATGATCCCAATCCTTCCCTGCTATATCGGTCATGCGAAGTCCCTTAAGAACCTTGAGAGAAAACATGTTATAAATTCGACAAGTGATTTCTTGGTTTCTGTGTCACCTTAAAAGGTCTAGTATAGACCTACAGTTCATAGTTGAGACCCTCTACAAAATTATATCATGCTTTTCCCCAATTAAATTTGGTTTTCTCATTGTCCCAATGAATGCAACAGTGTCAAAAACTTTAGTTTGATTCAGTGTAAGGCTATCAATTGTGATATTTTACAAATGGAAGCTCATGACATCAAATGGACTACAAACACACGTCGTGGTGTCCTGGTATACACTTCATGAGGATTTATTTTGGTTCCCAATGATCCTGATACTTCCTGGCTACATCGGTTGGGAATCATCCCTTAAGAGCCCTGAAAGAAAAAAAGGATATAACTTTGATGAGTGATTTATCGGTCTCCATGGTACGTTGAAAGGTCTCATCTGGACCTACATCTTGGAATTGAGACCCTATACAAAATACTATCATGGTTTTTCTCATGTCAATTCAGTTTTCTTGTTGTCCCAATGAATACAATGGTGCCAAAAAATAAGTTTGAGTCAGTATAAGGATGTCAAATGTGATATTTTACAAATGGAAGCCCATGACACCAAACAGAATGCACCCACATGTTGAGATTTCTTACTATATGCTACACGAGACTTTTTTTCGGTACCCAATGATCCCAATCCTTCCCAACTACATCGATCAAGTGTAGTCCCTTAAGAGCCCTACAAGAAAAATAGATTATAACTTTGATAGGTGAGTTATTGTTTTTGATTTGCAGGGCACATGTTAAGAAGATATTTTTCATATAATATAGGTGATGAAATGATAATTTGTGTTTATTATTTGTTTCCAGGATTTATGTTGCAACTTAGACACTGACTTCTAAACCAAATTCACATACACATGGATTTGTCTCCTTTTTTCAAGTAAACAAGTTGTCATAATCAAAACATGCACGTCTAATTGGGCCTTTAATTTCCCTTAGCTTCTTTAAGCTTTGAGAATAAGGAATTCTCTACTAAAAGTGCCGACCACGTGAAGGTGGAAGATTTTTTGACACCACTAACCTACATAAATAGGTTAGTAAGCAATTAAATGGAATTTTAAAACCTATAAACTTTAAACAAACTCATTAAAGTTGATTCAAATTATATTCATGTAGATGTATATATCTAGTCTTAAGTGAACATACCTTTGAAATTCTATCCAGTGAACCACAAGGATTAACATTACTCTTAACAGTAGCTAGAGATGCTTCATTATCCAACTCATAAACCTTCTATAGATTTTGGTTTGATGGTCTACCTCGATATTTGATCAATTAAATATTTGTTGCAAGAATCGAATGTGAATAGTAAAGTATCATCTTATGTATTTCATAGTCTTCAAACAACCAACTATTTTATTTTTCGATAAGATATCGTCAAAGCCAAGTTCGAGTGACTACCATTGACCCAGTGGGATACTCAAGGCTTTTACAATCAACTACTAGGGAATTCAATGTTTGTTTTCCCTCTACACAACGAGACATGAAGTAGTATGTTCCCTCTTCATTAAATGTTGTTGCAATAACTGTAAGAAATTCTTGCATTACAAAGTAAAACTCAATTCAAATTTAAAATACATTAAGAAATTATCATTTAATAATTTATAAATTTATAACAAGACATGTATGTACCTTATTACATTATATTAGAGACTTATTCAAAGTCAATTGATGTTGTCATATGATATGAAGACATAAGTTGTAACACTTGTGGAACTTGATATGTGTTGAGTGGAATTATAGGTTTACAAGTCCATTCATCTACCCACTCCTGGGAATCACATTCATTCTACACAAAATCAATGTATATGTTACAAAAACATTTCATTCACCTAGTATAAATAGTGCAAGAAATTGCATTTGAACTACAAAATGAGTGTATATCACTTGATCCTATAATTGTCATATAATCTTCATAGATTTCCAAATGGTTTTCCTCTATCAACCAGAAATATCTATAAAGTGTTGAACTCTCTTTAGATTCATGGCCCATGTTCTTGTTACACCAATTGACAATGTTTTTTCACCTGTAAATTTAACACCATCTTTGAACTTTAATTCTTCTCTTGCAAAGGCTCTTTTCACACATGCTCCTACACCATCATGTTATCCTTTCTATATCCTACCTTGGTAAAACTCCAGATATGTTGTACACTTTCTATCACATGTATACTTATTAACCAATAAAAGATCTGTGAATTCTTAAATTGTGATGTGCAGTTGTTCAACCAAATGTAATGTTGTTTGAAAATAATGTTTCTTTCAGTCAAATTCAAATAAAACAAATTGAAAACACCCTTGCACATATTATTTAGAATGTGTTCAATCATCACTGTTGTATAACTAATAATCTCTTAATATTTTTTGATTTTTCTTTGTAATTTTATGACGAGTGCATGAATGTTAAATACATGAAAATAGAAACAAGATGCTTTGAGTTTGTAGTACTATGAGTGAACCTATATTTATGGTTGTGAAGAATAATTTTGTATGATCTCAAACTACTAGAAACAATAGTAACAAGTGGGAATATGTCATTTACTTAACATTGAATTGTCCATCTAACCACTGATATCTATGTGGGTTCCTTGCATATTCATAAACAATTTCCTTTCTGGAAAGTTTGACCATATATTTTGATACATGTATATAAGTATTTGTAACAAGCTCACACCTCTTCAGATTATTTTACTATATTTTATTTGGCATGTCATATATGTTATATCTTGTCTAATAAAAAATAATTATTTTCCTATTGCATGCATATTCTCCTCATGGATACAACTTTTCTAATTTGGGTCAATCCACCACATACGTTTCAAGTTCCATGCAAACATGCTTTGCTTATAAAAAAAATTATCCAACTATTTTTTGATAAAATATGGTAGGAATCAATTCTATTTCTAATATTATTGGTTGTACATTTATTCCACACTCTTACAAGATGATGTTTAGTATGCAGACCACAGTGTACAAAATGAAATAATCATAATGTGTATTGAATAAATTAAACATGAAACCTACAACAACATGTGGTATGTGAGTGATCAATTTTTCACATAGAAGGATTTGTTCATTTCAAAAAATACTTTGGCTAATATTGTTAATTTCTTGATTTTTCTTCTTATAGTTATAGAAAAATTGATATTAGAGACATATACTAAGAAATGTCTTCACTTGTGCTTCATGATTATGAGAACATGTTTTTATTTTTCCTTAAATGTCTTCTATTTGGTAAAACCCTTATGTCTCTCATTCCAAAATTTTACAACTAATTCTTGTATAGTATCATATGTTATTCATGTCTTTTCATTGAAATGTACTATAGAATGTCCCAACATTAATTGTTACTAAATGATTCAATATTTTCTATCGTCTCACTATTACTTTCATTAAGTGTGTTTCACGTTTACTTTCAAAGATCTACTATCTTTTTCTAATGAAGTTTTTATCACACCTTGTTTTATCACTTACTATACAATTATGTCAGTGTATGTCATGCAACAATTACTATGCATTTTCACCATGCATATTAGAGGTTCCACCTTCAGTCATACGGTATGTTTTATGTATATTTTATGTCTCATCTTAATCACATTTCAACCATCAATATTAATATGTTCTTAGTCCTAGGTTCTTCATCTGTATGGTATTATTTTAATTAATTATCAAAGTAACATATTCCAAATAATCTATACCTTTTATGTATCAAATTTTGGCCAAACATTTGATTAGGAAATGGTTTCTCCCAACTTCCCACAACTCTTAGATTTATATTCAGTGAATGGTGTCCTTATAGGTGTTGTAATTGATTAAGGAGGTATTTTTAGCATTAAAGATGACAAATTATATGGTTGTGGGATCATATCATGATGACATGTGTGCATTCTAACATGTTTAGAGTTATCAATTGAATTATCAGCTAGGTACAATGGGATTCAATTGTCATGCATGTTATATCAACATAGCATTATTCCCATTACAAGTGCCTCAATAGGTCATTTCTTCCATCATAATGTAAGCTTCATGTTCATTACTTGGGAAGTAGGTTCATCATGATTATTAGCATTTAATTGATCATTGCTTTAGCAAAATTTGGTGCATTAGTGGCATAGTGTCAGATGTACAGGTTCTCTCATAAATTCTGTTACAAATCACTTCACTTGGGAGCAGTTTACTCTCATAAGCTTTAAGGTGTGACTCTAGGGTTTTTATCATCATATTGAGTTCATATTTGAAGCATGAATTTTAATCCCCTCATATCGAGTAATACCATAGATAATGGGGTGGGGAAAATTTTAAGTTCGTTTCAAAAAACAGTTATTGCATTATTGTAAATTGTTGCTAAGAATACAATTTGTGGACACAATTCTTACAAACAAAAAATGTGCATTGAATAGGTAAGTGTTATATATATGGAATTACATGGAATATGGTGTTATCATTCTGATGATTAGATGATATGAAATTAAGCATGAGTGATACCAAAAGGCCTATCAGAAATGGTTTCAGATTCTTGAGCCATAAGTCCTGGAATTTTGTAAACATAACCATGACTACATGTTTGTGGAATAAAAGGGTCTACAGAATCCATCTTCTGCCATAATCAAGCTTGAATGTAGAAACTTCATGACAAACATTGTAAAATAGTAAAATTTAGAACTTTGCATGGTAAAAGCAACATTGTGAACTTTCACCTAATGATGTCTAAGGTGATTTTATAAGGTTTAAAAAAAAAATTAGGTCGTTTGATCTTCCCAAATTTTCTATATACAAATGAAACAAATGCTTGAGAATAACTTTACACATGTCCTAATTCACCTAGTTAACAACCTAACTTAGGAGCATTCTTGAAAAAGATGAAGTATACTCGACCCAGTTTTAATCTTGTACTGAAAAATCTCTCTAGATCACCATTCTTGCTACTAGGACCCTCCTAAACTATATATATGAGCATGTATGGTTGAGGTCAAAAATACTTTTTCCATGAGAGGGCCCATTGGTAAAATTTGAGACCCATTTTCTGGGAAAAAAGGTATTCATCCTACAAGATGTTTCATCAAGCAGTATCATTATCACCAAATTCCTCTTGTGTGACCCTATGGTATTTACCATCTTCATGTAAACCTTGACATTTAGCCCTAAATTTTGATGCAAATATCTTCATGGTCTAGCAAAAGGTCCACTAACTTTCAGGTACAACTAATGTCAAAGGGTAGTTCTAGGGGTCCCAAATAGTATCTCCTTGTGCATTTAAAAAAAATGGTGAGGTCTAACTCTGAGCTACAAGTTGAGTTTTGAGATGATACAAATTGTGTTGGAAATTCCTTTCTCTAGGTCATATTTTAGGCAACTCTATAGGGTATTCATCCCCATTCCTTGATGAGGTCATGTTGACATGGTTTTACAGGTCATTTTTTTCAGTAAGACTAACTCTTCACAGTTCATTAGACTTATACCATATATTTTGGTTCAAAACCTTATTTAAATGGTGTTTCGAGATTCATGCTATGGATTTCTTGTTTTTTTATATAAATCTTAAGCTCTTACTTGTCAATAGATGGATTAACTCCTCCGGAATCACATTAATACCATTTCCTAGGTCATTTCCTGTATGTGAAAATTATCTTAATGAGCTTCATCCTTTGGACATTCATAAGTTCTCTTGGCAGGTTGATACTGGTGAAGGCACTCATAGTACTTGTCATTTGAAGTGAAGGATGTGCATGAATTATAAATTTCTTATAATTGTTATAAAGGCCTCTTTAAGTTCCTTTTTTAAGCTTGAATCATAACAGTGGCCTAGGATCCTTTGTATTTAGTATCAAGTTATTTTGGCGATCTCCTGAAGCCTTCAGGGGTATTTCTGAAGGGTGAAGGAAATATCTGTTTGATAGACCCATAGTTACCTCTTACTTCTTGAGTCAAGTAATATGAAATTCTTCCGATTGGTTGATTAATATTTTGACACATTCTATGGCTTTTATATGATGTATTACTCATAATTGATTTTGTTTTCTTGGTCATGACCCTAGTGTAATTTTAATCTAAGGTTGTTCTTAAGAATTATTTATGCCCATGGGGTCATATGAGCCAATTTAAATTAGCACATGAATAAGGTTTATCCTGGATAGGCCGTTTCCCTAATTGGGTCATTCTAGTGAGTTTTGTTAAGCCTCAATACAAAATTCCTTTGTCTATAGCCCTTCATGGACCGGGAAATCACATGAATGAGACTACCATACCTCCTTCATTGTTTCTCAGAGTAAGCTTTGCATATAAAAGTGAAGGTTTGAGCTCATTTACTCAAACCTAGTCCCTTTAAAATGGGGGTATACACAGTGATTTAATGTTATTATAAATCATTTAATCCTAATGAACATTAATGTTTTTAAAGTCAGAAAACTTGATCTCAAACTCTTCAACAAGGTAAGGAAGTCACAAAAATGGCATGCATGAGAGACTGTCATAATTTTGGAAGCAAGACAAGTTTACAGATCAAAAAGGAGAAAAAGCTTAGTCCATGATTTTTATCATGGTACTCATGCTCAAATGTATTAATTTGTTAAGCTAAATTAGTGATCTCCATTATTTTTGGCAGAAGAATTTCACACTGATTTTCTACATACTTCAAAACCCTTAGTCAGGTGGCTTGGTCATACTAAGGAACTTAGTAGCCTCCTTATGGGGTGGGTGCTTCAATACTAATTTTAGAGCTTATCAAGATTTGGTCCAACTATTTCTAAAATAGGGGTTCAAACTCCTTATCCAAACCATATGGTATTCATTCACTTCTACCAATTTATTCAAATATGACAAATTCATGGATGTTTCATGTTTGAGTCACTGAGTATTCTTCCCCATTAGGGTTTTCTCATTCTTGAACAAGGTCTTTAATGTTCTATTAGTGATTATTTTATGTGTTGTGGTTCATTTTTAGTATACAACTCAATAAACCACCTACATTATGTTATTTGCTAATGGTTATATTTTGTAACCATAATCAATGCATGAATTCATGTTACTGTGCTAGATTGCATAGTTTAAACATAGGCTTGAACTCTATAAACTTATATATGCTTTGCCCCAATGACAAAGAACTTCACCCCAAATCAGTCCCATATGCTTCTACCCATTCTTCTCAAATTTCTCTCAGACATTTTTTTAGGCATTTGTTTACATTGTTTTCATCAATTTTAATTAAGTGAATGGGTTATCTATGAAAAATGACCAAGGAGGTTTTCTTAGAGGTAAAAATTCAATATCAAGGTTACTTTCTTCATTTGGTGTTTCCATGTAATTTTTCATAATTAACATTTTGATTCTCGAGTAAAGGTTCAATATCATTATTCATATCATATTATTTATCCATAACAACATTATCATTCAATTCATTATCAATACTTATTGTAAAATAATTATTCTCCTCATTTTCATTATGTATTTCTCATCATTATTAACAAAATTAGGTGCATTTGAGATAGTGGATGTACCTTGCCCTCCACACAATTTTTGCATCCACTTCAATTTATTAACTCTAATCACTTTTAATTGCTCTAGTGTCTTTTTATTCACCTTCTTCATGTCCTTACATAATTTATTTATTCCCCATGATTAGTATAATATAGATAGTGGGGTTGGGGACAACTTCAACTACTAAAAGAGTTTATGCATTTAGGAATGTACATAATATTCCTAGAGAAGACATGTGTGGTATGACAAAATTCATCCCTATGAATGATGGACAGAAAAAGATGTTGGAGGGGGCAAGACTTATAAAAAACAATAACTTGATCATGTTATAATGCACTCTTGTTATAACTAGTGCATTATGCTTGTGTTACTTTACAAAATAACTCATTCCATAGCAAGGGTCCATCAAGGTTTGGACTCATTTAGAAACCCATAGCTTGAGGGCCTGGACTTGCTCAAAATATCAAACTAACATAACGTAGTTTTGACCAAAAAATGTTAACAAAATGTATCTTCTACCATCATAAATCTCACAACAATGATCAACAAATTTCTTTAAAATATGACTACAAGGTCAATAAAACTTTCCTATTTCTAAATATATGAATTTCCAAATTTTCTAACTACTATAAGTTTTTCATCCTTATTATTTTCTAACTATGTCTTTATATAGCTATATTTTTTGTATCTATACACGTCTATCTTTCTTCATGTATCTTTTGTTTTGCTTACCAAATCGAATAAAAAATTATACAGTCCCAAACTAGGACTAATTCTATACATATTAAAAAAAATTCTAATTTTTGATATTTTTTAAGGTAGTTAGGGGAGCATGGTCGGCTATCCGTTATTTTTCAAATTTCAAATTCCTTTTACTTGAAAAATCATGAAAAAATAAACACTCACTAAAAAAATATAAAAAAATCTTTCCCAAACTAGATTATCCTATCTATCTTTCCACCAAAGGATTTTAAAAAATAATAAATAATGCTAAAAAATGAGGGGGCCAAAATTGACTATATTTTTTTTAACAAAAATAAGATCCCGTATTGGCATTTTAGCTCGTTTAGTAGTCTAGAAACTAGACTTGAAATGCTACAATTCATGTTATTATAACATATTCAACTTTCTAGTGTAACTATCTCAAATAACTCGTACAAATTGACGTTTCTTAATTTTAGGAAAAAAAATGTCTTCTTAAGACCCCCTTTTGCCCCCCATTTCCATGCACTTACCCCAATGTATTAGATTCAATCATTTGATGCTTTTAATATCATAGTTATTCCTAGAGAAAACAATCAAACTATAGGTGCTATGACAACACCCAAAAAAATGCATGTCTCCTTTAATTGACTCTAAGTTACTTAAGTTTTCAATTAAGAATTTCCCTTTCCATTCAGTCCTTGAAAATGCTAATATTTTTTTACTTTTTTGACGATGAGCATTGAAGTATTGACTTCACGAGTTATTGTGGTGTGTTTGAGCTGCATATTATTGATTAGAAAGATTTTGATCATCCTGTAGAGGGATATTGATGATATCATCACAAGGTTAAAATAAAATAGGATCCATAAAGGTATGGTGTCACCTAAGATACTTTATTATTTAGATATGACAATTGAAAAGGTTCAACAAAATAAGTCTTCCAAAAATACATATGTGTAAATGAATTCGGATTTCATGAAAATCCTAGGTATGTGAATGTTGGGATTGAATGCATAGAGAAAGAAAGACAAAAGCTCATTTATTTTCTCACAAGGTATGAGGATATGATTGCATGATCGTATGAATACCTCAAAATATATGATCCTCATTTCATTACTCGTGCCATCCCATTGAATGGAGATCCCAAACTATCCAAAGAGTGATAACATCCATTCAACCTTATTGATGAGACCCTCATTCATAAGGAAGTTCAAAATTTTCTTGTTGTTAGGATAACTTTCCTAGTTAAGAACTCTATTTGGGTTGTAAACTTGGTCCTTTATATAAGAAAGTGGTGAGATTAGATTGTCTATTGATTTTATAATTTTAAATAAATCTTTGAAAAAAGATAACTATCCTCTACCTTTTTTTAACGAATTCAGTCAAATGGTTAATGGATATGAAATGATGTCCTATTTAGATGGATTCTCATGCTACAACCAAATGTTGTTTTATAAAGAAAATATGATTAAAACCACTTTCTCTTTGATCTTATAATTTATATACCCACTTTCCAATTTTCCATGGATATTACCTCTCAAGGTTTGATAGGGAAATGTATTATATTTTATATGGATGATCTAACTCTATTTTCAAAGCACATGTCTCAACATAACGTCGTTCGGAGAAATTTCTAGAGAGATGTAGGGGGTATGGAATTTCCCTAAATCCAAAAAAGAATTTCTTTGGATTCATACATGGTAATTTCTTTTATAACAAAAGAAGGTATATTTATTAACTTTGAAAGAACTAGTGCCATTTCTGGAATTGAAAATCTAAATAGCAACAAAGAGTAGTTTTTAAGAAAATTTTACGTTGCACTCAAATTCATCTATATATTGTTGAGATTGTAAGACCTCTTAATGCTATGCTTAAATAGGATGTGATAGTGGAATGGACTTTCCGAGCCAATTTTAAATTTTAGGATATTAATGATGTTATTATGCAAGCAATAATATTAGTTAGCCTAGATTTTACCAAATATTTTGATATGTCTTCTTTTACATCTAATCACTTTATTGCAACTATGTTAACACACAAAAAAATTGATGAAAAAGAGTAGCTCGTATCTTTTATGAGCACAAATTTGAAAAATGTAGAGCACAATTACCCTAGATTAGACAAACAAGCATATGCCTTGGAAAATGCAGTAAAGAAATTCAAATGTTATATCTTGCATAACAAAGCCCATGTCATTCCTATAAACAAACTTATTGTTGATTAGAATGAATTGGGAGAGTGCAGAGGAAATTGGATGACCAAACACCTAGAGTGTGATTTTTACATCAAAGTAGCAAGGATGGTAGGATGAAAATTTCTTGCATGGCTAGTTACACAAATAGATATACCCTTTATTTTGAAGCAAGTAAATAAATAGCCTATGCTTGGACATGAATAATATGATCACATTATGAACTTGTTGTTAGGAAGATAAGACTTAATGCTCCCTATGAGTGTGTTAAAATATTTGTGAGTAGTTAGTATTGAGTTGTTGGAAAAAGAACTAATAATAGTTAGTGAATATATTTGTTAGTTTGAGTGTGTTACGAGTTGTTCTAACAACTTGTCTATGAATTATTGTAACTTCTTATTAATCAGAGTTATCCCAACTATATCTGTGTATGTACAAGTATATTAATAATGAAGAAGTAAATTTTTTATGAGAAATATAATATTTTATGTTTTATTCATTAAAGGAACCTTAACAAGTTTCACATTTGATATCAAAAGTAGAGAAGATTGAGAAATGGAGGAATAAAATAATCTTGGGACAACTTTATTTATTTTGTTGTCCTGATTATGGTGTTGGCAAAATATGGTGCCAACACAACCAACTCAGGGGAAAACACAACTAAAACAATATAAACACACACACACAATATATATGTATGTGTGTGTGTGTGTGTGTGTGTGTGTGTATAGATATTACATTTGATTCAAAAAATTCATACAATCTCATAGTTGCAGCTCTGTATATTTCTTTTGTTTTCTATTTCAATATTCTTTGTGTTTTTGCACATGTATATATAACCACGAGTCACCTAAAGTACATTGACTTATGACATGGACCCAAAACCAATATTCATTTTGGTGATTTCCACGGATTTGACTAACCCTCAACCTGTGTGGACTTGACTCCTTTGCTTTTGCGGTTTTTTCTATATCATGCGACCTTTTCTTCAATGTGTGGATTTTACTAAATTGTGAGGATTTTTCTATATACCGCGGCTTTTGGCTTATGTGGAAAAGCTAAAGATCTACAGGAAAATCCAGACCCGCATGACACTAGCACTCATACTCGTGGCTTTGACATTTTCCTTTACCTTGCGGATTTATCGCAACTTTGTCTTGCGGCTTCAAACCTTTCCTTTGTTCTGTGGATTTTTGCCTTAGCCTTGTCTCGCGGTTTTTCTACTTCCACATCTGTGATAAAATGTCACTTCACTTCCTTTCTTGCGTGACTTTTTCTTTGTTCTGCGGCTTTTTTGGGCATTTCAAAATTAAAACGACCAAAAAGAAATTAAATTTTTGTCAGGGGAAATGATTAACAGAGAGGGAAAAAAAGTTTGAAAACTTGCGTGAGGCTCAAGATTATTAGACACCATTAATTCTAACATATGGAAGCTTTTCATTGAAATTAGTGAGGTAGGATAATAAGGGAGAGTGTGGTTGATTTAATACTATGTGGATGTCTCTTATATGAAGACTGAAGTAAAAATTAAAATGTTTTTCATGTAAGGTGCAACAAACATAAAAGCTTCCTATGTCACAAAAATTTGGCTGCATAATGTAGGTGTTATCAACATGTGGTGCTTGTGAAGAGTTAAACGATATATTGTCTGAATGCAAGGTGAGAGAGATAAACAAAAGATCATGTCTATATAAATACAATGTGTTGTAAATTATCTGAATGCTTGGAGGTAATTTTCTAGGTGAGAGAGAAAAAATAAGATCATATCTATGCAAATACAATGCAATGTAAATATGGCATGGAGATGTTTAAAAATGACATTTCATGTTTGTAGAAGTTTCATGTTCTCTTTACAGACAATCTATCTCTAATAAACTCTGTGCAAACAGTCTTTCTTGGTATTCTTATTCCCATCAAGTATCCTCTTCCAAAACTATGTGCAAGCCAAGTCAATAAATCATAATATTCAACATGACAAGGTTGTTTTGATTATATCAATTGATAATTATTTGAATTTGAGTCCATATGTTTTATGAGGCAGTTTATTAAATAGGTAGTCATGTATTATGTCTTAATAGGTTGTTAAATGTGAGAGGTGACTTATCCATCAACGTCTATAACTTTTCATTTCTTAAAAGTTTAATTATAGGTTTTAAAGAATTTTAATGGGTTAATATTTGGTGTTCAAGTTTTTGTTGTCCAAATGTCTTTTGATTTAGAATCTCTGTAATAGTCATCAAAGTCAAAACAAGCTCATTTTCCATATAAATTGTATTGCTTTTAGTATCAAGGTTATTGTAGTTTTTGTTATCCTAATGTATATATTTTTGTGTCATCATATGGTTGTTAATATGTCAAAGTTTTGAGTTGTAAACATGTCATAAAAATTATCGTATAAATGTATTTTCGATAGACTCTAATGTCTGATAAGTTTGTCAAAATTGTGGGTTTCATGATCACATTTGATTGATTTAGCATTATGAAACTGGAGGATGGAGGCATCGAAGGCTAGAGGACAACCAATGTCCTCTCACACTCTGCTAGCAGTAGGGCCATCTACATAATAGCAGTGAATAAATTGTGCATAATGATAATGCAAGACTAGATTCCAGTGGCAACAAATCCCATTTATACTGTGCAAGATCAAGTAACAACGATCACATGTGGAGGCTACAAGAGGTGATGAGGATTGAATCCTTTTTTTATTTTTTTTTAGTTTGGTGTGTTTTTGAACTGTTCACATATGTAATAAGTTAACATAATTATGACGTAATCCTGTGATGTAAAGATATAGTGGAAAATTGAAGCACAAAGTACTGCAACATCATGATAATTGTATTGAGGTTTCTGGTTGTCATATAAAATCATCTTTGTAGGTTGGTGGTTATCATGTAAAACCATCTTTGAGATTGTTGGTTGTCTTGTAAAATCATATTTGTATGTTGTTGGTTGTCGTGTAAAACCTTATATATGTCTGGGTTGTTTGTCAATCCTATGTAAAACCATCATTATAAAGGTGTGGAGGATGATTCATACCCAGGTTTTTGTATCAATACATGAAATCCACCTATGATAATACAATTTTTGGGAATTGTGTGACAATGCATGTGGATCAGGATCATAAGCAAGCATAGGAAACATCCTGCAATTTGATTGTGTGATTGTTTTTATACCATGTTCACACTGAGGGGGGGATGTTATGAATATGATGGTCAGTGTTCCATATGATGGTGATAATATATTTGTGAGAAGTTAGTATTGAATTGTTGGAAAAAAACCCATAACAGCTAGTACATATATTTGTTAGTTTGAGGATGTTACAAGTAGTTATAACAAATCGTCTAGGAGTTATTGTAAGATATATTGGTGAGATTAATAACTCCTTAATAATCATTGTTCTCCCCACTATATGTGTATATACGATTATATGAAAAATTGCAAAGATGCAAGTTTATTGTGAGCAATCTAATATTTTGTGTTTTACTCATTAAAAAAACTCTACTAAATTTTACACTTGAGTACTATATGGGACTTTCCCTTATAATTTTAATAAGGCGTAAAGAAGAGCCTTGAGGCTTAAATTTTCCAAATACATGCTAAAAAATTCACGCTCTATATTTAATAATGCAAATGAGGGAGATGATAATGTGGGTCACAAATATGATATGTTATTTTAGTAGGAACAATATAAGTCATGGAATATGTGTGAGGCATGCAAGTATTTAATTCCCATATTTTTATTTCCAACATTCCATTCATGTCTTTGTCTTATCTAAAAATTTAAATGCCATCTAATGGAAATCCTTTTCAGTTAGGCCACTTTGAGTAGTGGAATATGTGTGGTACTGACAAGTGTCTTATTAAATGTCAAATTATTGATGTTCTTGACGCCATAAAAATAAATAAATTAAGAAATAGTAAAATTCAAGATTGGAAGATAAACCTACTTATCGCTCATGTTACCATTCATTAGATGTTCTCAATTATCATTACTTATTTATGCATCCCATGTTTCCCTATCATTATTGAAGGTTAAAAATGAAAAGAAGTCCTAGAAACAGTTACAAAAATTAAACGGTGTGGTTAGGCTTCAGACCATGAACCAATTGAATTTTCCTCATTTTTATTTTGGCCCCTATAATCAAATATTTCATTCATGTGAATAGTTCAAGTGAGATTGAGACTATAAAGTGGAGCACAAGGTACATGTAGAGTATAGATAACACCAATACATGAAGTACATGGGCACCATTTATTTCCCAACCACAAATAAGGGACAAAGTCTCTTGTATTTAGGTAGTTGCGTATCGAACCGAGACCCTATTGAATTTTAGTTCTTTATTTCGGACCCTATAAGCACAAATTACATTCATGTGAAAAATGCAAGTGAGTTGGAGATGGTAATTTCAAACACAAATAGCATATATTATTTTAGAAGAAACAATATGAGTCATGGAATAGGTGTGTGACATATTGTTGTTTAATTACCACCTTTTCATTTATAACTTTCCATTTGTTTCTTCCTCTAATCCACTAAATTAAGTATCACCCAATCAAATGCTTGACACTATAATTTTTCCATTAAAATAACGCAATCAAATTTATGTTAGCTTTCATTGATTGATGCTTCCTTCAAGACTATTGATGAGAGAAAACCTACTCATTACCTTGATAGCCATAGATATTCCTTGATTACAAATGTACATTAAATCACAAACTTGAGATGTCATGTCCATTACAAATATTCCTATCTCCAAAGTGTCCCTTGAGATGCACAAGACATGTTCTAACTACCCATAAAACACAAGGGTTGAAATGATGAATAACACTTTTGAAATTGGTAGTATTAATCGACCACTCCTTCCCTTCTAACATATATCTAAAATATGTATCCTCGATGTCGTGCACACAAAAGCCCCTTTCTCCTTCCAATGATAGACAAAAATGGCTCGTAATTGAGGAAAGAAGATCTTTACATTGGTTCCTTGTGGTTTTTTCCTCGCCCTTACACTTATCTCATTTAAACCCTTGTTTCATTTCCCCTCTTCCTCTCCCACTATTTCATCCCCTCTAGTTCTACTTCTTTAATACATCCCTTCGGCGTTTCCATCGTACATTTCACGTACGATTGCTAGTTATTAATTTCTAACATCATATATATCCTCACCCACTAATCCCGTCCCACCCTTAATCATATTAATCCATCATTACATCTTATCATCCCATTAACTAATCCCTATTAACTATTTTCTTATAATTTAAAAATACCACCTACTCTATATCTATCCTACACCTAGCTTCTCCATCTAATCACTCCAGTAATCACATTTAATTTAACCTAATCCAAAATTAACCTATCCTCCAAATATAGAGGCTTCTATTTCTAGAATCCTCTCCAATTTTCCCTCTTCTATATTCAAAATCTCAAAAATATACTCCTCCCTCCATTGAATTTTTAATTAAATGGAGGCTTCTTCTAATCTCTAGAATTTTCTAATTCTATATCTTTCTCCATTCTCACCCATTCTCCACCATTGATCTATCACCTACATGGTAAAATCTCAACCCTCCATTCTTCCCTCCTCTAACTACAAATATAAGTGTCACCCTCCATGGCCACCATCTTCGAAAATTACAATTATATGTTGCCAAAATATTTCCAAGCAAGATATCAATCATCAAACATTCCATTAAGCTAAAATCATCATTCCACAAGGGGAGGTGTTGTCCAAATCATCCCACAAATCTAAGGCAATATCAACAACTATCTTGAACACATACCAAAAAACAAGGGAAGAGCGTTGGATATTACAGGTAAGTGCAAGTATAACACTTTTCATCCCTTCTCATCTTGCTCAATATGAGGTATATAATAGGTTGTGATAGATTATGAACTAGTTTGGTATAGTTCTTAGTATCATGTTTACATACTAACACCACTTTTTGTCTACATTTTTGGCACCCACCATGGGGCTTACTCCCCAAAATATTTTTTGTTTTTAATATTATTTCATATTAAGAACAATCTGCTCAAATTTGAAAAAAAAAATCATTCTGATTCACACCTTGAAATTTTGATTTTTTTTTTTCCATATTAGTGCCTTTGTCCTGACATTTAGCTCCTATGTAGAGAAAGTGGCGCATTTGACATGAAACAATGCTTTTGTACGATATACTGAATTTTGTGGTTACAGGGACACAAATTGGTGCCTTTATGACCTACTTTAGCACTTTTGTTTTCTAACCTTTTTATGTGCAAAATCAACACCTTTGTCAATATTTGGAACTTTTGTACGTAGTTTGAAGTTTTTTGGCCTCTTTTAGTGTTTTTGTTCTCTAAGGTTTTTTTATGCAAGATTAGCACTTTTGTCTATACTTAGGTGATTTTGTATCTGTTTTGGCACCTTTGTCTATATTTTGGTGCCTATGTTTATACTTTAAAACTATATTTTGTTAACATTGTTTGTTTTTGTTTTGGCACCTTTGATTACAGGTTAGCGCCTTTGTTTATAGTTTAGCGCATCTATTACTATTTTAGCATTTTTGCTTATATATTAACGCTTTTGTTATGAAATATCAGTTTTGTTATACTTTGGCGCTTTTGACCTGTAATAACATGTTTGTTCTATCAATTATTGTTTTTGTTTTAATACAATTTCACGTTAACACTAATTAATCTAATCACATGTTTTGGTGATTTGGTGGTGTTTTACAGGGTATAACATTATGTTTTTTGTAGAAATATTGTAGGGATAAGGGGAAACTCCACTAATTTTAGTACTCATCTTGTTTTTACCTAATGTTTTTGGTTGCATGACCTTGATTAATTTAAAAACTACTAACACTCATTTTTTGGCAGCTCAAACGGTCCAAGGATATTAGGGTAAAAACAACAAACTACTAATCCTTGGTTTTGCAGGTCCTCTTTTCGAAGGCCTGATCATATAAACTTTATTCTTAATTTTTATTGTGTTTGTGTTTATCGTCTTTTGTATTGCGTGTTGTTGCTTGTTTTATCCTAGAAGACGACATTGTGTATGCTCTCCTCTCGCATCCTAGGATGATCTTTAGGATTAAAAGCGGCTAGTATTCCTTCCCATTTTTATTTTTCTAGGGGGTAACGTGACGTGGAAGTGATATCCACGTGCTTATCGTAGTCCTTGGGGTTTCGTGACTGTGGGATTCAAATCCATGCACATAGACACACCCCGTGTTTTGGTGGGGTATATAAATTCAAAGAGAATTGTCGATATTAGCTAAGCACTTATTTGTTTTAAGAATGGCATGAAGTGAGGGGCTTCCATGTCCCAATACTTGGGCCTTTGATAACATCCTTGCAACATGGACTTAGGCCCCACGTACCGCAAGGTATATCAGGGACTCCCCTAGTGAGCCCGTTATCCTAGACTAGATAGGCCTTTTAGCCGCATATCAAACTATAGTGCAAGGAAGCCACACTTCTCAAGATCACTCACTAGCCAACACCACATTAGCACATAGGTGGAGAGCCAATTGTGGCACCATCAATGGTGTGTGGAATTGAAAGTGAGCTATAGTTTGGTTGCAATCCCACTTAACTAGCTAGGATTATGCTTACATGATTGTACTTATTTGAGTGTTTTCTGCCGAAACCAGTAAACAACCCTCCAACCAATCCTTCTAATTAAATCATACACTCATAATCCATCCATTTTGACTATGACATTTGACCTCGATTTTGACCACGTATCATTTACCATATACCTTTGATCATATCTTTATCCATCTCAAACCCACCATCACTCGCGTCCTTCACATCATCCAATAAATACAAATTAAAATAATTATCCTTTTCACCTAGTCAATAAACTTTATAATAAAGAAAAACTTTGGCTACACACCATTTTTCCTTTCATCCACCTATTATCATTTGCACCTTCATAAATAAGAATAATCAATAAACCTCTTTACCTAATCGATAAATTTTATAATAATAAAACTTTGACCACACACCCTTTAGCCTTCATTCACCTAACACATCACCCCAGTAATAAAAAATCAAACAACTAATAAACCTTTCCACCCCAATAATAAAATTTAAAATATACAAAATACATTTATAAACATCCCTCCATATCTCACAAAACACGTTTTACAAAGTCCGCTTAACACATCTCATCTTATCTATATAACCTAATCCACATCAACATACCTAACCTAAATGACGACTCCTCTCATCGCTACAAACCCCTCTAAATAGTCTAATGTTTCTCATTGGTATCTCTATAATTACCTAGGTCTAAGAGATCCTAAAATATATCATATCATGTACCTCTCCCAATCACAACATTCACCACATCCACACATAATCACCCAAACCTACACATACATTCCATCTACAATCTCTTATTAACCCGAGCTAATATAATCTTGTTGATCAAACACCTTACATATGGAAAAACCATCCTTATCACTTATCCTATTCTTCTAAGCCCTTACTATCAAGGCACGTCCAAATCCTTTTACTATCGAGCCAAATACTTCTTCTATCCTCTTAACCCTCCTTTAAATTTTGTTGTCCTAAAAACAAGGCTCGATTATTAAGATTACACACTAGTTAAATACGAGATCTCATATTTTCTTCATCCCAAGTATCTCTTGTCAAACATAGCATATATTCAATCCATCCATTCATCTCAATACCACTAGGTTCCCATGATACCTAGCAGAATGCCTACTTGATCCCAATCAGGAAATGATGATGAAAATAGCCACCATGACATATTTAATCATAACTATTACGATGCCAATGCAGAAGAAAACCACACTCGAGGAGAAGATGAGGAAACAATGGTGAATACCAATACTGATGATGATTCAATTACATATTTCTTGGGAGGAAGAAAATGAGAAATGCTTAATCGCTTTGTTGATAAAACCAAAGACGCTCTCTTACTCCAATTATATCATATGGGAGCAAGAATTCCCCCTGATTATACTCATGACCAACTCCAAAGTATCCCCCACGATGAAAGTGATTGAATTGGACAATGACCACCATCCTCACACCATTGTAATCCAAATAACTATCACATTGCATATGTACAAGATAACAAAGAGAACACCAATAATCCACATGTATCAAAAGAAGTCATATTATCACAACTACAACAAATGAGTAACCAAATTACTCAATTATACTCACATCTTAGGCCACAACCATCAAATTATCAAGGATCACATCATTCCCAACAAACCAACTTCAATCCACCACCCACCGGTCCTCAAGATCCCACCTTGGAGAAATAAATAAAGTCTATGAAGGAAACGCTTTAGGGGTTACAACTCGACACACAAAGACAACAGTAAAAATTTGAGGAACTTTGTCCATATTCATTTGATTGTGATATCCTGTGGGTCCCTTTTCCACCATACTTCAAACCACCTAAGAAATATAAGGGAAAAGGTGATCCTCGTGAGCATGTAAAGGATTTTTATATGATATGTCAAGAAATAGCCTACGACGAATCCTACATATTAAGAATTTTCTCAAGAAGTCTAGGCAGTCCCGCACTTGAATGGTTCCTCCGTCTACCCAAGGATTTTGTTACTACATTTGCCAATTTGACTGAAAAGTTTGTTAAACACTTATCTTATAATGCGGAACACGATATCACAATGATCAATCTATGTAGCACTTAACAATGCGATGGAAAAAGCTTCTCGTCCTTCCTGTAATGATGGCAAGCCCTTGCCAACGTGATTCTATGGCCCATCCCTGAAAAATAATTAGTCACCATTTTTTGTCACCAACCTCCATCAAGAGTTAACTTTCCATCTTCGGGTCCTTTGCGCTAATACCTTCAATGACATCATAAAGAAGGGAATGCAAATTGAAAAATACCTTATTGCTAAAGGCCATACTAAGCTATATTCTTGTGATAATCACCGTCAATCCAGTCAACCTTCCACATCCGAGAAGCCTAAGCACTTCAATAAGAATTAAAATGTCATCGGTGATGGAGTAACAAGAACCAAACATGTCCAACATGTACACAAATTTGTTACTATATCCATCCCCAAAGGTCAACGTCAGTCCACCCAAGATCTAAAACAAAGAACATACATCCCCCTTGGAGAGTCTATCAAAGCCATAAATGACAAGTTAGTCACTGCTAATATGGTGGTTTTATCCCGAGCTCAACCAATTGATGAGTCTCGACCTAAGCCCTTGTGGTTCAAAGAGAACAAGTACTACAAAATTCACAAAATCAAAGGTCATGCTACCCATGGGTGTATAAAACTTAAGAATTATATCAAATATTTGATTGATCAAGGTGAAATTGAAATCAAGAACAATGCATCTTCCTCCTCCCAAAATTAAAAGCTAGGGATCTATCAGAATCCAATTCCTAAGCATGGTCAGACCCATGCTTCAAATCAGGGTCAACAAAAGTTTAGAAAAAACCCTGAATCATCCACCCACTATTATTACCACATTAACTACCACCACTTACCATTTCAGTATGAATCTCTTATTGGCCACATCCATCATTCCCCACACCAAGTAACTACTATCAAAGTTAAAGGCCCCTCACAAATTCCCCAGTGTGTAGTTATCACTCACAGAAGTCGTGTACTGGTCTAAGGAGTTGCTCCATCTTCCTCAAATCCACCACTACAAGCTTGGTATAATATCATTGAACAACTTGAGAAGACCCCTGCATAAATATCTATTATAGATCTTCTCAAAACATCCTCCTTACACAAGGACATCGTCTATCGCACCCTCCAAGAAACTCATGTTCCAAATGATATCGATCCCACGCAATTTAAAGCCCTCGTTGCCCATCTCTATCCCCATCAAACACTTCCACTCACCTTCACTCATTGAGGTGCATATAGAGCACACTCACGTATTAGTGGACAATGGATTTGGAGTTAACATTTATGCCTTATCTCTCATCCAACGGTTAAGGTATCGTGAATAGATCTAAGACAAGATATCATCACCATTAAAGCATATGATAATATGGAGTGAAAATTAGTGGGCACTTTATATCTGCCTATCAATGTCAGGCATGTCATGCTCCCCACCCTAGTACACGTTGTGGACATAGAATTCCCGTAAAATCTATTAGTTGGTCGATCATGGATCCATGAAATACACGCCATACCATCGACATTACATCAATGTATCAAATTCAAGCACACCAACATAGAAGTTACCATCCACGACCACCCTCAACCCTTCAAATATTTCCAAGCACTTGAAGCGAAAGGTTATCAGGAACCATATTGTCATATTACCAAAAATGTACCATCACAATCTCCATCTCCATCATCATCCGCAACTTCATATATTTCACCTGATAACCTTCAATCCACCTCACGCAACACTTCATCGTCATCCACCCCTCTCTTACCTATTCCATCCATATCCACTCCTCTTCTACCTACTATGCAAATCAATCTAAAATCCGTAGGGTGTAGAGAATATCAAACTTTGAGCATCAAAAAACTGTCATATCGCCTAAATAACATGGCAGGCCCGACATGTGTCAAAATAAAAGGGAAAAATATTCATTGGGCTCGTCCACTTTCATCCACTTTGGGTACCTTGTTGATGAGTACCTCAAACCAACTGACACTACATGGCTCATTGATGACTTTATACCATCCTATTGCTTAAACAATACATATTTGATCCCTAAATGAATGATGGCTTGCACGGGTCATCCTGGACGAGGACTAAGTTGCAACAAGTAAGGCGTCCCCGAATCCATTATTATCTTCCCCAATCTTGATGGCTTCCAACTAGGGTATTAGCCACATGGTGAGAGTATTTGTAATGACAATAGTAACATAACCAAAATAACTTAGGAGGCTATAGACACCATCGAAACATGTTCCGTCTATATCTAATATGAAGACCTCACCACCACTAATCTCTTCCATAACACCATTGTCTTCAGTATCAATATCATTCTTACTCACCTGCAACTTATTCAGTGGGACTGAAAATCAGAGCATGTCTCTCTTGATTCATTCTAGAATGATGAAGCAATTCTTGAGTTCATGGGAACTCGAGATAATATAGCCACATGCGATCCCAATAAAGGTTTCCAAGTGTGTTTAAACGATGATGCCTACTTTGCAAAACATGAGTATGCCCTTTCCCTTCAATCCCAATATAATATCCCCCATCTCAACTCCTCTTGCCATCTTGATGAGGAACATCCCCTTCCATAGTTCTTCCAAGATTACCCAAATCCTGAACAAGACCTAGTTATGGATCAACTTCTTCTGGCTCCTGAAACACTACAAGATGACTCAACATCATTAATTGAGGAAACCATTAACATTAACATTAGCACAGATGAAGAATCCAAGATCCTCAAATTAGGGGCATCCTTATCATTAGAAGAACAATCCACCTTTACAACATTCCTTAAATAATTCTTAGACGTATTCACATGGTATTATGTAGATATGCTTAGTCTTCATCCATCCCTAGTGGTTCATAATCTGATGGTGCGTAAAGATGCAAAGCTAGTAAAACAAAAATTATGCAAGATGCATCCAAAATTTTCCTTGCTTGTGTTTCACCAACAAGTTGCATACGTATGAGCAAAATAGATAGGGTAAGGGTGAGGAGGAATACCTATGAATGAAGGTGGAAGGTAGAGTGTGCGCGTTCTGATCTCCCAATCTAGTGTTGATTGTAAGAACTTCATTTTTGATAGGAGGAACTACCTGCGAATACAAAAAAAGACCACAAGAAGAATATTAAACAATATATGTCAGTGGACTGCCTAGTGTATGCTAGATCCGAGAAGTGTGATACTTCCTAGATGGTTGTCAATTCACTATTTAAAACAACTTTGTAAGAAATAACGTAAACCAATAATAACCTACTGTAGTTGATATGATTTAAGTGTCTCATTCAAGTACAATAAGAAAATCTAATCTAACATGATAGGTTATGATCAAATAATCTAATAAGGTGGTTGGGACAAGTTAGCTAGGTTATTTGGGTGATAAGGTTAGTTATCTACAGAAGTCGGTAGATCGATGGTTAGAATAAGGTGGTTGGCGTCAGTAGGGTCAGGTTGATAGAGACTCAATAAATTTTGGTTTTGATGATTCTCTATGATTACACAAAGAATTGAGGTTGATAAGAGTGTTGGGAATACTCAGAGATGTCTGGAGTCGGGTATGAAGAGTTGGGAGGTTGTAGGTGATTAGGTGGAGGGATTAGCAGGAAATTTAGAGGTGATGCAATGAAAAGGAGACTAGAACTCCCAAACAGAGATAAAGAAACTGATCTAGATAAGTATGGAGAGGTGCATATCCAAATGTACCTACTTGTACTTGCAGACCTAGTGGTTAGATGGAGGTGATGGTTGATCCATGGAACTGGTGGTTAGCTCCACAGTCATACTTCCCTGAACGTTATCCTGAATTTTTCCCTTCAAATTAGTGTTTGGTGCTGGTTCAGGATGTCTGGATGTGCAAGAGTGCTCTGGTGCATGCTTACATGCAGATCTCTCTTCTCCAAAAACTCGAATAATTCTTCCAACCTCCAGCAAAGGTTACCCAAAATGACTATAAGGTAACTAACGATGGTTAGAGGTGACTGGCATTGGTTTAGGGTTAACCAGCGTCGGTTAAGGTGGGAAATCCTAGGTTTGCTAAAATGACAGATCTTGGCAATCGTTTTGGCCAGTTTTTGTCCATTGTCATAGATCAAAATGGAATGTTGCACTTAGATAAGTGGGCATGCGGTTAGAGGAAGAATAGGCATGTGATTTTAGGGTTGAACTAAGTCTTAGTTAATTAAGGTAGGTTGGACTAAGTCTTAGTTAAAAGGAAACATGCTATGAATAAGTCTATGATGAAGTGTCTAGGTGATGTGGTGGGGTGAGGTGTCTAGGTGAGGTGAAAATTAATTTAATTAAGGTATTTATTAATGAATATTGTGAGAATGGGAATTAATTTAATTGTAGGTAATTAAATTAATATACATGTGGGGTAAAGGGGGAGTGTGACCCAAATTTGGTGTCTACATTTTGCCCCTTTTTGTCGCATATCTTGTATTGGTAAGCGATGCTGACAAAAATAGGAAGTGATTGCCCCATGTGTGGGTGAAGGTGATCCCCCTCAAACCAGGAACTGATGAGGTGTAATACAGAATCAGTGAGTGGTTTGATAAATGTGTAGTTGGTGGAAGTGAAGGTAGGTGGGGAAGGGTATGAGTACTATGGGAAAGGTGATGGTCAACTCAGGTAATAGGTAATAGGCCAGGGTAAAATCAGGTAATGGGTAATGGAAATCAAATGCACGCACACGTATAAACTGCAACACGGTACTGGGTTGAAGAGCTTACAAACTCTACATCATCCAAGGTCGATAGGTTTATCCAAACAAGGGTGAAGTGATTTCAGTGTCCAAGGTATAGGATATGGTCCAGAAAACACAACTTAGGTCAGGTGCAGGAACGTTTAGGTATGTTCTGGTACACCAAAGGTTTAGTCGGGATAAACAACACGATAATAGGTAAGGTATGGTTGTTAGGCTAAAACAACATAGGTAACAACATCAGAAGGTATAGTGAGTACACAAGGTTCAATGGTCACAAAAGGAGGTCAGGTCAGGGTAAATAGGTCATGGCACGGGTAAGGCCAAGGTATAGGTAAAATAACAAATCCCTAGATGTAACTAAGGAAATATGGGGTAGTGTGGGCTTGTGGGTAAGGTTCAATAGGTGTCTGTAATGATAAACGGTGTTTGAGAAATCATGGTTATAGGAAAAAGAAGCCTAGCATGGGAAAAAATCTATAAGGGTTGACCGATGTCAGTTATATGGTAACCGACATCGGTTGGCTAGGGAATGAATATGACCGATGTTGGTCATGTCAATTTGGGGCTAAAAAAGGAAAATTCTACTTTTTACGGAATCATTTGTCTTGTAGCTATTTGTGGAAAATGACAAAGGAGAAGAGGAAAGTTGGAAAACAACAAGACGAGGTGTAGAGCTGAGGTGGCGAGCTATGTGGTGGGTGATTGGCATTTGATTGGTGGGTCCACGAGATCAGTTTGAGTGATTTCATTGGTTTGGTGGTGAGGTGCTGATTTGGGCATGGCAGAGGTAGGAGAGGGTTCGAGTGGACCACTGGCACAGTGGCTAGATGTACCACCACACAAATGACACCGAGATGAGGTAGGATTCTATCTGATCTACACATTGGTTGTTGAAATAGTTTGTTGAAATTGGTTTTGTGTAAAATTTGGGTGTAAAGTTAATTTTTGAAATTGTGGGTAAAAATGAAGGAAATGAGGGGTGGGAAGGTCCAATGTAGGTTAATAGGGGTGGGAATGAAGCTAGGATAGGTTTGGGTGGGTTAGAGTAGGTTATTTAGGTCAGATTTGTGAATATTTGAAAAGTAGGGTAGGGGTTTGGTGGATTTTGACGCCGCGACAGTGATCGACGATGGTCAAGGGGTGGCCGACGTCGGTTGATCTTGGCCGACATCAATCAAGTATTAGGTGACTGATGTCTAGTATGATCGTGACCAGTGCCAGTCAATAAGTGACTGATGTCGATCGGCTCTAGGGGAAAATAGGTCAATAAACGAGATAGGGTGGGAGGGAAAGATAGGTAATGAGATATAAAGGTAGGTTTATTGAGAATGGGTAGGGTAATATGTTCAAATAGGTACGAGTTGAGGGATGTGAAATTGGGATGGGGGAAAAGGGGTAGTCTTTAGAGGTTGGGATGTGGTTACAAGGTGGTAAGTAGTAAGAGTCTTGGGAATAGGTTGGTTGGTTAAGAGATATGTTGGGTATGGTCAAGGTTTAACAATGTTGTGGTTTGTTGGATGCAGGCTAGGGACTAGCTGTGGATGAGAGACAGAGTACCACCTCTATTGCTAGTGGTACGGTCGAGCGTGACCACAAAGGAGTGGAGGCATGTGACGGATGTTAGCCTGATTGGGATCTGACGCTATAGGAATATAGTTCGAGAGCTGAGCTTGATGGTTACACTCATCGATAGATGGGATTCAACAACCAACACATTTCATTTACTGACGGGTGAGATCACAGTCACCCTAGAGGATGTATACAGGATCCTGTGACTACCTATAGTGGGAGAGTAGGTTTATTTGATTTCCTCAGAGGCATCAGAGGAGCTGATGTTGGCGGTGTTTGGAGAGGGGATGGCATAGATGAGGTACCATAGCGTGAGCCTGAGCTATGGGGACATGTACGTGGCCCATCCTCAGGAGATGAGGTTGGTTGTCCTAATCATGGAGGCAATGTGTTGCTTCACGTTACCAGATGCAGAGGGTGGGAGATTCCCACAAGCTATGATGGGGGTTCTCCATGACATGATGGAGGATAGGACCCATTTTTCTTGGGCACCAACATTCTTGGTGTAGTTATACAAAGAGCTATGGGCCTATGGGAGGCTAGAGAGGTTCAGTTTGTGTTGTACCTTTCTTCTTCATTGGTGGGCATACAAGCACATCATATGTGTGCGTCCAGTTGGTATGCCCCATCCTGATGCATTTGATGTGGGCTTGGTTAGAGTTGGCTACAAGCATTGGGTGCCTGCTAGTGGAGAGCACAGGGCTGTTAGGGCTACACATGATGTAGCATACTACAGGCACATACTAGAGGGGTTGTCAGGAGTTTGACATCATTTGGAGGCCATATGTTGGATTCCCTTCATACAGGAAGATGGTAGTGGAGTTAGATGAGCTATAACTAATCAGATGGATAGAGGGACAACATGCCGGTGAGCACGAGATGATCCCCATTGACAGGGTTAGATAGACAGTTTGGGCTACCTCAGGATGTACCTCCACCATTCACACAGTACAGGAGAGATGACTTGAAGAGGCCTATGCCTCTACCACATCCAACGGTGCCAAAAGGGTAGGAGGAGTAGGCAGTGGACCGGCAGATTGATGACGTCTGAGTTATGAATAAATACATGTAGTGGTGGTCAACACAGCTACAGGAAACACCACTGAGGCTAGGGCAGCCTGACCTAGCCATGATTACAGTTTAGAGGGACACATTACAGGGGCAGGTGACTACCCTTTTGACACAGCTGGGAGTAGTGCAAGGGTAGCTGACAGGATCAGAGGCATAGGTTGCCACGTTATAAACATAGGTGGCAGCCTTGCAGGCCCAAGTTACACAAGGACAGGTACCCACACAGGGTGGGGATGGTGATGGGGGACAGGTGGCCACCTTACAGGCACAAATAACAGGTTTGCAGGGTTAGTTGGCCACTACACATGCTCAGATTGTGGCCCTATAGGCCCAGGTCACAGCACAGGCACCCTCACAGGCCTAGGGCCAGGGTCCCATTTTACAGGTAACAGTGGGATAGGGTCCCACGGTATAGGGAGGAGGGAAGGGTTCACAGGTATAGACTGAGGCCATCAGTAGTAGGATAGAGCTCACAGGTTATTGCGAGACCTATGACACCCCCACAGATAGTGTCGATGGCAAGATTCAGGGATGCCCTGAATGAGGCCAGATACTATCAGGATCATTTGACTGCTGTCAGGATAGATGTCCCCTCCTATGTAGAGTACAAGGCACAACAGGCCTCGAGTGAGAGGATAAGATCTCACACACATAGTGCAGAGAGTACAGGGGGCTGGTGAGCCTAGAGATAGGGTCAGGGTGAGGCCACTAGTTCACGGAGGCCTGACCCAACTGCAGGCCATGTGAAGGCGAGACCTAGACCCATAGAGGGTGGAGAGATGATGGCAGGGCACCAGGCTAGAGGAGAGGAGGAGGAGACAGATGAGACCGACATGGACATCAGATGGGCCGACGATTGATGTCTCTATACATTGTCATTTTGATTATTATTTTTATATACATTGGCCTGCGTGTGCCGATGATGGTGAGGCTATATATGAGAGTTTTTGAGATTTTGATTATTATTCCGACCTGCGTGCAAAAGATTTTGAGGTTGTACGTGAGATATACTTGTATTATTTTGTATCAATGTATATGTGATGGATACACAAAATTTTATTTATAGATGGTGAGATCAATGGTTATGGATGATGTACTTGTTTAAAAGTTATTAGGCATTTCTGTATGGAGTGGAAAGGCTAGGTCAGGATTAGGCATGATGGAGTCAGGTCAGTTAGGCATGATGGAGTTAGGTCATTTAGGCATGATGGAGTCAGGTCATTTAGGCATGATGGAGTCAGGTCATTTAGGCATGATGGAGTTAGGTCATTTAGGCATGGTTGAGTTAGGTCATGTTTAGGTATGATGGAGTCTTGTTTTTAATTTTGATTTAATTTCTAGGTTATTGGTAACATGGGAAATAAATGATGAGTTATATGTATGTTATGGTGTAAATTTCCAAAATCTTTGATATCAAGGAAATGTGAAATGATTAATTGGATGTTTTTATGATGTCATAAAATGGTAGATATGTATGTGTAGTAAGTTCCCAAGTGTTATAAAAAAATGGAAACTAATTATGCTAGAATGTTAATAGAAAATATGTGGGGAAAATGATTTAGGGTAATAGTGGCCGAGCTAACCTCCAAGGGCCCCATGCCCTAGGAGTGCTTGCCTACATAGCCCCGATGAAAAGGGGCCTCAGGCCAATGTAGTTCTCCCATAAGCTAGGGAAGAATATGATGAGGTAGAGGAATGGGTTGGTAGGTTTCAGGCATGATTGAGTCTAGGTCATAGGCATGGTTGAATGAGGTCACTTAGGCATGGTTGAGTTAGGTCACTTAGGCATGGTTGAGTCTTGGTTTTAGGCATGGTTGAGTCTTATTTTTAGGTGGTAAAGGTCACGTGATAGGATGGTTGAGTTAGGTCTTTGGTAAAATGTAGGTGTCGATGGTCTAGTCCTGTATAGGGTAAGCAATAAGTAATGAAGAAGGTGAATGGTAAGAGGTGGTAAAAGAGTCACCTAATTGATAAGAACCCTAATGAGTCTATCATACCAAAGATTGGCTTATGAACGTGAGACCCTAAAGGCATTGCATAATGGACTATTCTAAGGGTGAAGAAAGTCACATGATCATGAAATGTCGTAGTTACAGCAAGTCCCTTGAGCGGATAGAAAATTAGGGTGAAAAGGCAATGAGGTGAAAATGGGTGGTTTAGTGTAACTTAGTGTACGACAACATGTTTACCTAGGAAGAAACCCATGATAAAAAAATAGGAAACTCCATGACAAAAAAGTTATCATTTTTTTCTTTTGATTTTTTTTTGTGATAGACTGATCAATGCAGGAAGTCTATATGGGATGATTATATTATCTCCTTGAGGTCTTCATGAAGTTGATCAATGCGGGAAGCTTCTGAATATTTTATTTTGTTGTTGCAATGACATTATATAGTTGTCCTTTGAGGGAGCAGTCTATTTATAGTGGCGAGATAGAGAGAAGAGATGTCCCTTTTGAGGGAGTCATCTTTTCGCTGGAATTTTGACTCAAGGAGTTGAATCCCATTTTGATTTTGGACGTTTAAGTCATGGACCAGACTATAGAGGAAGATTAGGTTCTTGTTTAGAAGACAAAACCATAACACACAAAGGTTAACTATGAAAGAGATGGTTTCAAGTGATGAACAACCATGGGATTCCATCTTTGAAAAAGATGAAAAGTATCCATGAGAATCATGCCATGAGTAGAGCCGTGGTACTCATATTGAAGATAAGGCTGAAAGGTGATGGGTAATCACATGATTCTTGTTTAGTCATTGATCCTCAAAACATGTAACATGGAAGGTGAATGGTGCTCAAAGGATGAGCGGTCAATAGAAAGAAGGTGATATAGGACTTGATTTCAACAATAAAATGGTCTAAGATGCAAGGCATTGAGGGGCTCAGGTTTGGGTTTACCTTTGAGTGAAGACAAATGATAAGCACCTGATCCATAGGTATGAGTAATGATATAGGGTCCAAGCCAATTAGGAGCAAATTTTCCCCATTTACTTTTCTCTTCTTTGGTTACATGTTGATTTTCCTTCAGGACGAGGTCACCAACCTAGAAGGTTCATTCATGGACACGTTTATCATAGGCACATTTGATACATTTTTGGTAGATTTGGAGATGATCAAGAGCATTGAGACGATGTTCATCTAACAACTCAAGTTGTGTTAAATGGTCCTAGAGAAAGTCATCATCGTTGAGCATGTCTTGTAGTGAGATGCAGAGAGATGGAATCTAGACTTCAAGAGGCAAGACAACCTCGGTACCATAGACCAGAGAGAAAGGTGTGGCTGACATTCGAAGTGTGAATACTAGTGTAGTAAGCCCACAAGGCGAAAGGAATGTGTGTATGCCAATCCTTCCCAGTATCGTCAACTACTTTCATAAGAATTTTGTTCAAGGTTTTATTGGTTGATTCTGCTTGGCCATTTGTTTGTGGGTAATAAGGTGAAGAGAAAATGAGTTGAATGCCAAAAGTGTCACAAATATTTCATAGGGTTTTGTTTTTGAATTGTTTTCTATTATCAGTGATGAGGCAGTGAGGGACACCAAAGTGACAAATGATGTGATGGTTGATGAATTCACAAATTTTCTCAGCTTTTGTAGAAATGAGGGGAATGGATTCTACCCATTTAGTGTAGTATTCAGTAGTGGTTATAATCCATTGATGGCATTTGTGAAGAATGAGGATTGATTTCTCCAACAAGATCCAAACCCCATTGAGAGAAAGGCCAAAGGTCTCGTGCGACCTGTAAGGCATGACTAGGTGTGTGATGAAGATTAGCATGTTGTTGGCATTTCACACAATGTTTGACATAGTCACAACAGTCACGGTTTAGGGTTGGCCAATAATAGCCAAGGTGAAGAATGTGTTTAGTGACAGCTAAGCCACTAAAGTGACCTCCACAAATTCCGTCGTGAACTTCCTTGATGGTGTAAGGAATTTCAGAACTTGTAAGGCATCATAAGAGAATACCATCAAATCCACATTTATAAAGGAGACCACCCATGATGACATACCAAGAGACACCTTTAAGAAAGGCGCGTTGTCCATTACGAGTGAGATCGGGAGGCAGAACAGAAAGGGAAAGGTAGTCTGTAAACTACTTATACCAAAGGTCACGTGGGTCAGGCACAACAGTTCCTACAGAGTTGACATCTCAAGATAAATAAGAGGGTGATTGCAACCTTTGTATTGTGACAAAGATTTTGGAGTCAGAAGGTGAAGTGGGTATCTGAGAAGCCAGGCAGGCCATGGTATCTACAAATTTATTAGTAGAATGTGGGGTGGTTTGAAGTTCGTAACGGTCAAAGGTAGTCAAAAGTATGTCGACATGACATTTGTACTTTTGGAGTATTTCATTACGACACTGGTATATACCATTGACTTGGTTTACAACTAGTTGGGAATCACCAAAGATATTAATTGATTTAACATCTAGGGAGATGGTGGTTTGAAGGCCTAATACGAGTGCTTCATATTCGGTGATGTTGTTAGTGCAATCAAAATCTAGTTTGAAAGATAAAGGCATAGGTTCACCATCAAGAGGAATGAGGATAACACCTACACCACCCCCACACTGACATTTGGAACCATCAAAGAATAAGGTCATCTGGTAAGTGGTATCATCCAAAGAGAGGGTAATAATGGATTCATCTGGGAAATCAAAGTTAGAGGGTTGATCTCTAGAAAGAGGTGCATCTACTAGTTGGTCAGTGATGGCTTGGCCTTTGATAGATTTTGATGGATGAATTCAAGGTCAAGGTCTACAAGAAGCATGAGCCAACATGCAACACATTGATGCTGGTAGGGTTTGGCATACATGTAATGTAGGGGATCAGTGTTAGTGATGACAAAGGTTTTGTGGTTGAGTAGGTAATGATGAAGTTTAGTGGCGACAAAAACTAAGGCTAAGAAAAAAAATTCAGCATGGGTGTACCTAGTTTTGTAGTCCAAAAGGGTACGGATTATGTAATAAACCACTTGTTCTCTATGTTGCTCGTCATGATGAGCGAGCATGACACCTAAGGAATGGTCAGTAGAAGAAATGTATAGGTAAAAGGGTTGGTCATATTTAGGGGGAATGAGCACCAGTGGTTGAAGAAGGTATTGTTTTAAGGTGTCAAAGGCTTTGTGGCATTCATCATCCCATTTGAATGAGACATCCTTTTTGAGGAGATGATGAAATGGTTGACAGCGGTCAGAAAGTTGTGAAATAAACCGACGGATAGATTGCAACTTACCTTGCAAACTTCAAAGTTGACAGAGATTAGTAGGTGGAGGCATTTCAAGAATAGCCTTTACTTTAGTAGGATCAACTTCTATGCCACACAAAGAAATGATGAAACCAAGGAGTTTTCCTGAAAGC
The DNA here is from genome assembly GCA_019776745.2 of Taxus chinensis. Classification (NCBI taxonomy): domain Eukaryota; kingdom Viridiplantae; phylum Streptophyta; class Pinopsida; order Cupressales; family Taxaceae; genus Taxus; species Taxus chinensis. The sequence goes on along the minus strand of CM034154.1, from coordinate 35,295,014 downwards.
ACCACGAAGACACACTTCTTAGGTTGAAGGCAAACACAATACTTGATGAGGCCGTCAAAGATGACCTTAAGGACTGTCAGGTGTTCAACCCGATGTTTGGATTTGGCAAGAAGGTCATCCACGTAATCTTCCAATATGTGATGCATGATGTCATGGAAGATATAAGTCATGGCTCACTGATATGTAGCACCAACATTTTTAAGGCCAAAAGGCATGACTCGATAGTAGAAGGTCCCCCAAGGAGTGATGAAGGAAGTTTTGTGTTGATCTTCTGGAGTGAGTAATATTTGATTATAACCCAAGAAACCATCCATGAGTGATAACATCTCATGGCCAGTGGTGAGATCAACCAGTTGGTCAATACCTGGTAGAGGAAAGTCATCTTTGGGGAAAGCTAAGTTGAGGTCACAGAAATCCATGCAAATGTGGAGTCCCCCTGTCACTTTTGTGACAAGAATGATATTAGAAATCCATTGGGGATAGTCAATGGGTAGGATGAAGGAAACCGAGAGAAGGTGTTGAAGTTCTTCTTTGACAAGAAGAGCAATGCGAGGATGCATTTTCCATAGCTTTTGTTTTATGGGTTTGGCATCAGGAATGGTTACGATATTATGGACCACAATGTTTGGGTCAATACCGGGCATATCAGCATAGGACCAAGAAAAGCATTGTTATGGTCCCAGAGGAAAGAAGTAAAAGCTTCCTGTTCAGCAACATCTAAAGATTGGCCTATCTTTAGAATGTGCGGGTCATCCTGAGTGTTAATGTTGATTTCGATAGTCGATTCATTCAACATGGTTTGTGTCTCAGAAGGTAACGACTGGTGAATATAAGAATCTTCCACACCAAGGTAGGTGAGTATAGACTCATCATCCTGACATTGAATGACATTAATAGAAGGTGTATCATCATCGATCATGTCAGGATACAGGAAGGGAAAAGAAGAAGGAGCCTCACCATCATGTTGATAAGTCAGAGGTCCTAAGGAAATTGTGTTTACAAAAAAAAGAAGTTAGGAGGAATATATTCAGGATCTATGGACTCCATGGGTGAAGGTGGTGACGTTGGTGAATGGGGTGGAGAAGGTTTGTCGTCCTCAATGAGGTCGATGCGGGCCTTCTTGGAAGATGGTGTGGCAAAGCCAATGCCACTGTGATCTTTGTGTTTATGAGTGGTACATGGAATGATGGTATGATGACCTTGTTCGTAAAAACCAAAGCCAAAGCCTTTCCATGCACAATGGTGAAGGAAAGTGTGGGCAAAGCGGTGGTTAGTGAGGGATTGGAGGTCAGATGAAAATGGTCATGTTTGGGATGGAGGTTTAGGTGAATAAGTGGCAGTATCAAGTCCCCCATATGTTAAGTTGGTGTGAAGGTGGGGAGGACCATAAGGGAAAACCTCTCCTATGTGATAGTCATAACGAGGGTGCTGGCATAGGTTTCCATACTCTTGTGGAGTGAGGAATGTGTTAATATTGTAGAGGTGGTGCTCCCCAGAGTGAGGCATTGAAAAACACCTTCTAAGGGATCAGTAGTCGATATGTGGGTAGCGGGGATAGACAAATCACTAGATGATTGGGCAGGAGGGGTATCAGTTGGTTGGGAAGTAGATGGGTCAGCTGCAGAGGCTTGTGACAGCAGTAGGAATAGAAGAGTTAGGTGTGGGAGAGGTGGCGGAAGCATTGGTGGATGGGGCTCATGTGGGTGAAGGAGAAGTGGGGGTAGTGGTAGATGCCTTGACTGGCACAAGGACATCATTAGGTTGGTACAACATGTTACAAGTTTTTAATAGTGACAGGTCGGTGGGATGGTATAGTTATGCCCTTCATGTTTGAATTTTACACAACAGTGTAAAGTTGAAGGGACACAACCCATGACACGAATCCAAGGTCTGTCAAGCAATAGGTTATACTGGAACTCTCCCTCTAAGATGTAGAATAATTCTGGGATAGTGCGAGGGCCCACATGAACATGGAGAATAATGGTGCCAAGGGTGGAGGTGATGGCATCATTGAAGGAGCACAACATAACTGGGTTATTATGCATACAATTGGAAGGGATGCACATTTGATTGTACGCATGGGAGGAGATGATGTTAATGCTAGCACCACCATCGATCATGACGCATCATACACGTATGTTATCGATATAGATGGAAATGAAAAGGGTGGGATCAGGGTCATCTGACTGGAGAGGTACAATCTCCTCATCAGAGAAACTGAGGGTGGTGACTTGATGAGTGGGCATGGGGGTAGAAGAAGGAGATGATTTGGTAAGTGAGGCCACATGGTGAGGGGTGATAATGGAGGCCACTGGTGTGGGGTCATTGGGTAAAACTTTGATGGATTGTAAAACCTCCATAAGGGCTTGTCTATGAGATTCAGAAGTTTGGACGAGATCGTACAAAGACATCTTTAGAGGGGATTGATGTAATTGTTTTATCATTGTACGATGGGTGACCCCATCAGAGATAGGGTATGTGGGTCCTCGAATGGTGATTTTGGGTGTGGGTGTAGATGGTATATTGGGCATGGGGTTGGTTGATGGGCTAGTTGTTTTTTCTTTTCCTTTTTCCTTCTGGGTGTGGGTGGTAACTTGGACCATGTTAATCTGAGGGGAGGTGGTAAATGGAGAAGGTGTAGGATGAGTAGTGTAACGACATGATGGGAAAAAACCTAATGGGGGGAAATCCTTGTGAAGTGAGCTGGGAACACTGGCATTTGGGTGGTGGTTTGGCCAACTCTCTGATACAGACCATGTTGATCTCAAATTTTGGAGGTGGAAAAAAGGGTTGTGGGGGTGGAGATGCAGGTCGTTGAAGAAGCAAGGGATGATGATGTGTGGTGACAGGTGAAGGTGGAACATGGTCCTCATCAAGAAGGTCATCATCGTCAAAATTTTGTTCAGGAGGAAAAATTTGGAGAAGAATGGTTTTTAGAGCCTTACAATTTTCTACATCATGTCCTGACACATGATGATAGGCACAAATCTTGGTTTCATCAAACCCTTTTGGTTTGGTTTGAGAGGGTCGTAAGGTCGAAGTGGTGGTAATGTGATGACGGAAGTCTCTAAGAGGTTGGTTAGAATGTTGGCGTAGGACCCTACCAATGGATCACAATGGGAAGTGAGTGTGGGTTTGGGTAAAGGTGTGGATGATCGTGAGGGAAGAGGCATTATAGGAGGAGGAATGGGTTGGACCACTAGTTTGGTAAGTGATATTATCTTAGGTTTTGATGGCATCTATGCTTGGGTAAAGGTGTGGTAGAAGAGCTAGCAATGGAAGGTTTTGTTGGTTTAACTACCTTATTGGAGGGTAGTGGGTTCTTATCTTTGGGTTGCACCTTCTTGGGTAAAGGTGACATGGGAGTACATGATGCAGAAGGGAAAGAAGATGGTGGAAGAGGATGGGTTACCCATGGGGACAATAGAGTTGTGGTGGAAGTGGTTGGTAGAGGTTGGGTGGATGGTATGGGTTGAAGTCGTATAGGAAAAGTTGGAGTTATAGTAACTGGTGGAGGTATAGGTGGTAAGAAATGCACGGGTGAGGGTGAGGGTGTTTGTTTGTGTAGGTAAATGAGGTGTAACAAAGGCTCATGATGAAGCAGTAGGTTGCTTAGTTTTTGATTGGCCTTGGGTAGGAGATTGTTTGGCCAAGGTTGATGGGTGAGGCCCTAAGATGGACGAATAGGGAAAAGGTGACAAAGATGTGGTAGGTGAGACTGGTGTATGTGGCCTAGAAGGTTGGGTCTTCCTTTTAGGTGGAGGAATAACTTTGGTGTGGGTTTGGGAAGATGTGGCTAAGTCTAATTTGATAGGTGGATGGGTAAGGCTTGACGTCGGCATGACACCCAAGGTAGTGATGGGTCTAGATACAGATGAAGATATAGGTGTGGGTAGGTTCTTAGGCATTGGAATGGTTTTAGTCATGGGTAAAGGTTCAGATGTAGGTAGATGGGATGAGGAAGAAGCCATTTCATAGGCATGATCAAGGTCGATCTGGTTGTTGGAAATACCTTTGGGTAGATCGTGGAAGTATCTTCAGGAAACATTTGCATTTGAGTCAAAAAGGGGAGCCGAAGATGTCCCCAGAGCATGGAATTATCAACGTAATCCAAGTGATCAGCCAGCCGTGAAAATGGGACTGTTGTAGGAGGAGATGTAGTTGGTTTGGTGGCAATCCCTATAAAATATGTCTGTGAGACAGGGAATTGGCTAGCCTCAGAATCTGTGGGTAAAAGAGCCAAGATCATGTCAATGGGGTCCTAGGATGCTGAGGGAGAATTTCCCCCAACAGGTAGTGGCATGTCTGAAGAATCTCCCATGGGTAGGAGAGATGGTAGGTGGGGTGAGGTAGACTTCTCCCTTGGTGGAGGAGAAGGTGATGATGATTCTCCTGTGGATGGGAGAGTTAATACTGTTGACTATTTGGTAGGTTGTGAGGTAGATGGTGGAATGGCATCAACAGAAAATGTGGGTTCCTCCATGAGAGCAGGGGGAGATGAAGGGGACTCCTCTGTGGGTGGAGGAGTAGAAGAGGTATGCTCCTCTATGGGTAGAGGAGCTCATGCTAGAATTTCTTCAATAGACGAAATAGGTGGAATTTGAGGAATGACCGGTATGATATCAAAAACTGTGTGGACTTCACAGACATTGTTTTCATTGGATGAAGGTTCACTATTTTTATTAGATGATGGTTTATGGTTAGGGAACGACTTCTTAAAGATGTGAAAATTTTGATTTGCTCGGCATTTGGGTTGTCCATGATGAGGTCTCCATTATCTATCATCTCTTGGACAATGTTCTTAAAAGTTATGCAGTTACCGTCACTATGGCCTTTGACACGATGATAATTACAGTAGTCATGTTCCTTATACCATGCAGGCATAGGACGAGTGGGATCGAAACCAGTATGAGGTTTTATGGGAGGAAGTGTAATGGCTCCAGCTTTAAGAAGCTTTTCCAAGACTGAAGAATAGGGCTCTCCAATTGAAGTGTACTTCCACTGCTCCCACTGGAACTGAAAGGTCTAGATAGGGGAAAGATTGGAAGAAGGTTGGGCTTGATTAGAGGGATGAGATGGACCCGCTTTGAGAACTACCGTGTTGGCAGATCCTTTAGCTTTTGAATAATTATTTTGGGGTTTTGAAGATGAAGAAGAATCGTTTGGTTTGAATGGGGCATTCTTGTTTCGTAATTGGATTTTCTTTTCTTCAATGGTGTGAATTTCCATAGCTTTCATGCCATGGTGAATGCTTCGTCAAAGGTTCAGAAGGTTTGTACCTATAGAGTTGGTGAGATGTGTCTAGCACAAGCTCTAGTGAACAACTCAATAAGTTTAGCTTGAGGTAACTGGAACATTAATTGGTTGATAAGACTTCGCCAGCGAGCAACGAAATCTGTGATAGATTCATCATCATACTATCGTGTCGAATATAGGTCAGTCATGGTGACCTTTTTTGACTACATTGATCGAGAAGTGGTCCAAGAATGCTTGAGCCACTTGGTTGAAGGAGTAGATGGAATGTCTAGGTAAATTGTTGTACCAATCTAAGGTGGGTCCTGTTAGGGACATGGGAAATGTTTGTAAGAGCAAAGCATCATCATGGGAAATTAGGTAGCACCCATGTTTGAATGACTGCAAGTGCTATTGTGGGTCCTCTTTACTGTTGAAATGGTTGAACTTGGGCATTTCCCAATGCATAGGGTATGGGTGAATAGGAATGGATGGATGAATAGGCTCATTACAGATTTTTTCATAGGTCAAGGAGTTACGAGAGCCAAAAACCGATGCTTCTAATGTCTACATCTTTTCCATCATCATCCTAATGAGGTCATTGGTGGGTTGTGAGGAATGGGTGCCTCCTGCAGTAAAGGGAGGTTGATGATGGGTGTATGATGTGGATGGAATCCCAGTACACGAGGGTGTTGAATATGAAATATGTGAAGGGGGGATAGATACAGGCAGAATGTACCCTGAATAAGTGATAGACGAGATTGGGGGTTGTTGGTGATGTGTGTAAATAGGTGGGGTGGTCACAACGACTCTCATGGTAATGGGTGGTAGAGACTGAGGGATGGAAAGAACCAGGTTTTGGAATGGGGTGTGGGTTGCCGACACTAGAGGTGGTTGTGATGCAACTGGTATATACGAGGAAAAGGGGTAGATGGGGCCATGTTCAAGGTGGTTGGTGAAGGAATGGTTGACACCATGGGTGCAATAGATGTCATTGGGGAAACAGTTATGGTAGAGGTGGGACCTAACTGAGAGACCACATGGGGTAATGTGGATGAGGGCAGTGCCGAGCTAGTGGTAGCTGATGCAGAAGTGGGTGAAGAGGGCAGGAGGGATAGATACAGGCATGTCGTACACTAGTTGTCCTGAGGAGTCTCGGGTAGATGAGTGGTCAAGATAGTATTGTAAGGCCGCGAGATTCTGATCAAGGAGTCTTGTGAACTCCTCGTTGTCGGTAGAAATGGTGACAGGGTGAGTTGGATCCATAGGTGACAGGATGGATGGTGGTGATGGACTAAGTGGGAGTGGCTGATAGCTGGCATGAAATACAAGGGTGTTAGTTTGGCTGCGAGTTAACACCATGTGAATTAGTGTTGACCTGGTAAAATTGTATTCTGTAAATGACACAAAAAATAACAGAAGCAGAGAAGAATGAAGTCCGAGGGGTAAATCTGGTCAATGTTTTGATTAAAAATCAAAACACAACCTAACGATGGTCAGTATGACCGATGACAGTTACAAGGGAACCGATGATGGTTATGATAACCGATACCGGTCACTATGGGAAATACCAGTTTCAGCAAATGAAACATAATTGATGAATGTGAAATGGAGAAATTGTATCTGATAGAGATATCAGAAAAGTTGGGGATATGATACTTTCTTGAGGACCAAAAATAGAAAAGAATAGGTGATGAAGGTTGTTTCAGGTAAAATAACAAAAATAACTAGAAGCCGACATTGGTTCGGTAAACTAACGACGGTCAGATGTAAACTGGTGACGGTCACTGGACCGACACCGGTTACTGTGAAATTAGAAGAAATGAAGAAAAATGGATTTTTGTGAATTAAACTAGATGAAGGATCAACCCAGAAATCTGAGAATGATAAGATGAGGTCCTGACACACTCAGAAACAATCAGAATACTCCAACTATGATGGGGAGTGTGAAAGGAAGAAGAAAAATGAAGAATTGTAACTCTCACAACTCAAAACGCTCAAGAACAAAGATAAGAAAAACACGCAATCCTAATAGTGAATTTATGTTTGTTTTAGCTTATGCTATTTGAGACTGACTTGTGAATTTAGAATAGATTCTTTGGTTGAGAAGGCTTCCTATGAAGAGGTAATCTAAAGGTGAAGTTTTAGGTTATGTTTTGGTGGGGGCGGTCCTTTCTCTGAGTTATGACTAGATAGAGAAACCAACTGGGTGCCCACTGTCAATCCTCTGATTGTGTGATCATTGACATTTTCTTCTAGGTGGGATGTTGTTTAAGAAGATGTGTAAATTCAAATTTGTGCAGTTTGGCAAAGAGAGAGAAGAGAGAAATGTGCTTTCTACAATTCAATTGTGTCAACCATCAGCTGGGCATGACTTCTAACGTATAGGTTGCCCTCATTTTAAATGTGAGCTAATAATGCAGCATACAAAGATGAAATGCAACAAATTTTATAACCCAAATTGACAATTATATTCGATGAAGCAAATGATGAATAGGTCAAGAATGTGTTCTTTCACTACAATGAAAATGCAAGAAGAAATAATTGGTTCGTGTTAAGCACCAAATGACAAATGTTATTTAGACAATTAGAAGAAAAGAATATTACCAGGGAGAAGATTAAATGTGTATTTTTCAAAAGGAAAGAAACACACAAAAAGTTTCCCTAGATGAAGAAAATGCAACGAACCCAAGAGAGGGTCCCACTGGGCATGCCAAAATGTTTCGCCAACAAGTTGCGTATGTATGAGAAAAATAGATAGGGTAAGGGTGAGGAGGAATACTTGTGAATGAAGGTGGAAGGTAGAGCACACACATTCTGATTTCTCGATCCACTGCTGATTGTGAGAACTTCCTTTTTGCTAGGAGGAACTACCTGAAATGCAAAACAAGACCACAAGAGGAATATTAAACAATATATGTCAGTGGACTGCCTAGTGTATGCTAGATCCGGTAAGTGTGATACTTCCTAGATGGCTGTCAATCCACTGTTTAACACAACTTAATGCAAGAAATAATGTAAACCAATAATATCCTACTGTAGTTGATATGATTTAGGTGTCTCATTCAAGTACAATAAGAAAATCTAATCTAACAGGCTAGGTTATGATCAGATCTGGAAGTTAGACAAGGTGAATAAGGTGGTTGGGATAGGTCAGGGTCAAGTTTTGAGTGGTTTGGGTTATTTAGGTAAATGTTATGAGGTTGTTGTTACAGGTAGATTTATCAGATAACAAGACTGATGTCGGTCTGGTATGACCGATGCTGGTTGAGAGGAGACCGACGATGGTTTAGGTTAACCAACATCGGTAGAGTCAAGCTGATAGGAACTCAATAAGGTTGGGTTTTGTTGATTCTTTATGATTGCACAAAGAATAGACAGAGAATGGTGAGGTTGATGACAATGGTGGGAATACTCAGAGATGTTGGTAGTCAGGTATGGGGGGTAGGGAGGTTGTAGGTGGTTAGGTGGAGGGATTAGCAAGAAGGTGAGAGGTGATGAAATGCAAAGGAGAGTAGGATTGCTAAATAGAAAAAAAAAACTAATCTAAGTAAGTATGGAAAGGTGTAGATCCAAAAGGTACTTACTTGTACTTATAGACCTAGTGGTTGGATGGAGGTGATGGTTGATCCGTGGCACTAGTCGTCAGTGTTGCGGTCATGCTTCCCGGAACGTTACCGTAGATTCTTTCCCTTCAGATCAATGTTTGGTGCTAGTTCAAAATGTCTGGATGTGTAAGAGTGCTCTAGTGTGTGCTTGCATATAGATATCTCTTCTCCTAAACTCGAATAATTCTTCCAACCTCTAGAAAAGGTTACCCAAAATGATTATAAGGTAACCAATGACGGTTAGAGGTGACCGGCATTAGTTTAGGGTTGACCGGCGTCGGTTAAGGTAGGAAATCCTAGGTTTACTAAAATGACAGATCTTGGCAATCTTTTTGGGCCAGTTCTATCCATTGTTGCGGATCAAAATGGGATATTGCGCTTTAATAAGCGGACATGCGGTTGGAGGAAGAATAGGCATGTGATTTTAGGGTTAAACCAAGTCTTAGTTGATTAAAGTAAGTAGGAGTAAATCTTAGTTAAAAGGAAACATGCTATGAATAGGTCTATGATGAAGTGTCTAGGTGATGTGGTGTGGTGAGGTGGAAATTAATTTAATTAAGGTAATTAAATAATGGATATTGTGAGAATGGGCATTAATTTAATTATAGGTAATTAAATTAATAAACATGTGGGATAAAGGGGGAGTGTGACCCAAACTTGGTGTCTACAACTTGTCAAAGAATAATTACAAAAGCTACTTGACGTCGGTTTCATCCGACCCATTGACTATTCTAGTTGGATCTCCAATATTTTCCCAATAGGCAAAAAAACTCGGGGCATCCACATCTGTACCGAATTCCATGACATCAACAAAGCTTGTCCTAAAGATGATTTCCCCTACCAAACATTGACATGATTGCATATTCCACATCTGGACATGAGATATTGTCTCTCATGGATGGTTTCTCATGCTAAAATCAAATCAAAATCACAAAAGAATATCAACATAAAACCACTTTCACTATGTCGTGGGGCATGTTTTGCTATCAAGTCATGCCCTTTAGACTCAAAATATAGAGCTACCTATCAACGTGCTATGAATATCATATTTCATGACATGATGCATGAAATCATCGAAAATTATGTTGATGAAATCTTGGGAAAATAAAAGACTCACAAGGAACATCCCAAGGTTCTTTGCTACATCTTTGAGAGAATCCAAGAATACAAGGTTTGGTTTAATCCCAAGAAATGTGTTTTCAGCGTCACATCTGGAAAGTTACTCGGATTTATCGTCTCACGGTGCAGAATCAAAATTGACCCAGATAAAGCTAAAGTTGTGGTTGAAATGCCTTCGCCTAAAAATATGAAATAACTAAAAAGCCTATAGGGTAAAATACACGTCATCAGAAGATTATTGCACAATTTGCTAACAAGTGCCATCCATTTCATCATTTACTCAAAAAAGCAATAGAATTCCATTAGAAGAAGGAATGTCAAGCCTCTTTTAACAAGCTGAAGGAATACCTACTGAATCCTCCAGTGTTAGTACCTCCTACTCCGTGAATGCCTCTTCTTCTATACATCTCATCTACTTAGCACGCCTTGGGAGCTCTTCTACACAACATGATGTCCATGGAAAAGAACAAGCCATATATTATCTAATCCGAACACTAACTGCTTATGAGATAAATTACACTCCTATGGAAAAAGTGTGTCTTGTCGTTGTTTTTACCTCTCAAAAGCTATGAAATTACTTGCTCAATAATACAATCAAGCTCATAGCCAAGGTAGATCCACTCAAGTACATGCTATCTAAGTCGGCTTTAATAGGGCACATGGCTAAACGGGTCATGCTCTTGAATGAGTTCAACATTGAATATGTAAATCAAAAGGATATCAAAGGACAAGTACTGACAGATCAATTAGCAGAAGATATAGTTTCTGATTCCATGCCATTAAATACGTGGTTCCCAGACGAATCTATATTCATTATTAAATAATCAGACACATGGACACTATAATTTGATGGATCTTTAACACATCATGACTCAGGAACATGTATTTTATTCATCATTCCCCAAGGGTATCTAATTCCTAAGGTTTTTCGGATTGATTTTCCATGCACCAACAATGTAGGTGAATATGAGGCATTCCTCGTTGGATTAAAAATGGCCATCCAATGGAACATTAAAAATCTCAACGTCTTTGGTGACTCACACCTAATAATCAAATAGGTAAATGATGAATATTCTACCAAAGATGATAAATTGGTTCCTTATAAGTGCATAATGGACAGTTTCAAAGCCTATTTTTAGCTCATACAGTTCGAGAAAGTCCCCCGTGTAAGTAACAAATCAGCAGATGCAATGGCAACCATTGGCTCTCTACTGGACATGCCTTCTGATGTTCCCAATTCACAACTCTTGGTTGAAGAACTCATGGTGTCAGCATATGATGTCCCTGAATCAGAGATGGTAGGTGAGATTGTTGGTCCTAATTCCCCATGGTACCATGACATTTACACCTATCTCCACAATCACACCCTTCCACCTAAAATTCCTTGTAACCATCATAAAGCCTTCATCCAACACGCCTCCTACTTTACCATTCTTGGAGACACCTTTTATCGTAGAGGCTTTGAAGAAACCTTGTTGTGATGCCTTAATTTCCAAGAGGCCAAATTGGCACTTAAGGAAGTTCACGAAGGAATTTTTGGTGCTCACATCAGTGGTGTGGTACTTGCTAAGAATCTTATGCAAACCGACTACTATTGGCCTAGCATGGAGAAAGATACAAGCATGTACATTTGTAAATATGTCCCATGCCAAAAACATGTCGACCTCATCCATGCGCCATCCCAAGATTTGCAACCCATACTACTCCATGGCCCTTTTCCACCTGAGGTCTTGATCTCATGGGAAAGCTAAATCCCACTTCATTCGATGGTCACAAATTTATTATTACCACTAAAAAATACTTCACTAAATGGGTCAAAGCCATCCCATTTACCTATGTTACTGACAAACAAATATCCAAATTTATCCTTAACCACATCATTTTCTGCTACGGTATTCCATTTGACCTTATCATGGACAATGGAAAATCCTTTAAAAATCGAGAATTCTGAGAACTTTGTGATCAATTCCACATCAAGCTCAAATTTTCCATGCCCTATTACCCACAAGGCAATGGTCAATCTGAAGGATTTAACAAAATACTAAAGCTCATCCTTGGAAAAATTATGAGTCAAGAAGGATGAGATTGGAACACACAAATATATCCTGCCTTGTGGGCCTATCTCAAATCCATCTGCACCCCCACTGGCTCTAATCTATACTCCTCGTATTTGGCAAAAAATAAATTATGTGTGTTGCGATTGAGCTCCCTTCCCTTCACGTTTCTCTTCAACACCTCATTAATGATGAGGACTATCATGCCCATCGCCTTGAAGAAATAAAACTCTTGGATGAGAAACACCTTCAAACCCTGTATCATCTAAAAATTTACCAGAACCACCTCTACAGACATTATAGCAAGCACATCAAAGATTGTGAGTTTGAAGTTGGTGACCTAGTCCTCAAAGAAAATCAACATAACACTAATGTTGGTTGAGAAAAGAGAGGAAATTTTGAACGTAACTGGCTTAGACCCTACGTCATCATAGCCGAATTTGGCTCAGGTGCTTATAAGCTTGCTACTCAGGATGGGTATGAGTTGGACAAGCCCATGAATATCATGCATCTGCGAAGCATTTATGCCTAAGTGCCCACCACTCAAAGTCAAAAAAATAAAAATACAAATACAAATACACAAAAATAAAAATAAAAATAAAAATACAAATCAACAAAAATAAAATCATCCGTCCAATGGTGAAAACCACTTCGGTGGTGCCTCGGGCAAGTACCATGGTGAAAACAGGTTCCCGACGCTATGGTAAATAAGATCTTATGTCCACTAATGCCCTAGTAAATTCAATTAACACACAAGGGGCATGCCCCTTCATCCTCACTCACCTTCTCATCCCTGTCCACATCCTACGCTCCTAAATCCAGACTTCTTTTGATCGTCACCTTGAAGCAACAAATCTATCATGACTAGGAGTACTATTTTGATCCTAGCTAAGGTCGCATTGTATACGGTTAAATTTTGGGGAACTACACTGTCAAGTAGAATCTAGGTCAAATGTTGAGAAATGTAACCCTTGTAAGATCCAAAGGCCTTCATTTCTTTCCAACCCCCCATCTAGTTACCCATATCCTTCTGAAATCACATTTATTTTCTCTTTGCTATTTCACCTAGTTTGGTGTAACGGTCACATTGTAAATAATTGTACAAATTTAAATTCAATTTTAACTTTTCTTTACTAACATTCTAAGTATCCATCACATTAACCATCTATAAATAAAATCATCACATCATCCACATAATTGAATACCATACCACAACACTACAAAACATAAAAATACATCTCACCATAACTCATACAATCTCTTCATCTAAACATCATACTATGCCATATAGACCATAATCATACATAAACACATCTAATCATCTCAAACTACCTACAAATCCAAAAATAATCCTCATCATCATATCCATATTCTATGATCATCATATCATTATCTAACATTATCAAATCATCAACAACCATAACTATCCATCACAAACACATATCCAAAACAATATCATAAATCCATCTATCCTCACCCACATCATTTATACATCAATACAAAAAATCATCAAAAATACCATTACATCATCTATCCACCTAAAAAAAATCATCATGATAACTATAATACCATCATCATCATATATCATCAAACACAAAAAATAAAGTAAATAACCATCATTTCATTTACAACATCATCACCATGTACCACCATCATATATCATCACATCACATGAAATCAAAGTCAACTAGCATCATCATCATCAACAACAACCTCATACATAATAATCAAATATAAACTCATAAATCACCATCACATCGCAACTCATGACATCATCACCTATCATAAAAAACAAACTCACATAACATTATCTCATCAACAATGTCATCATACACGATAATTGTATAAATGTCAACACATCACATCTACACTAATAACAACATCATCATAATAATCACATATAAACTCATCAATCACAATCACATCAACTCATGACATCCTCAATATCATCAAAACAAAATGACAAACTACTACAACATCGTAACTCATTAAAAAACATAATACATCGTGTGTCATCAATACATGCGACATAAAACTGTGATCATCCTGGTCATCATCTAAATATCCAATATAATACATATGATACAATAAAAACAATATTCAGTCTCCATTGGCCACACATATACACCTACAAAAAGGTGCCGCTCATCACTGCACTAAGTTGTTAACATCATCACATGCACCATCTAGTGGAGGTTGTAAGACACTAGCAGTACTCCCTAAGGTCACCATTTGTCCCGAATCTCTGCTTAGCTAGGTACTCTACATATCATTTTGCTTCTGACATAGCTCACGATCCGTGAGGCCCTCGTAGTATCGCATATCGTCCACTACGGCCTGGTACGACCGTAATGACACTGTTCCAAGAGGTGTCCCATTCGTTCTACTCCCCTGAGAAGTACTAGGAGGTGTTATCGGTCCTCCTCTATGTGAACCACCCCATGTCTCACTCCTCTCTGCTCACTGCATCAAAAGGGCCATATCTCTATCTACAAGTATCGTGTTGATGGTTGATACCTATCTCGATGTAGTAAAGCCTCAATATCATTTTTGTCTCAATCCTTCCACTGCATGCTATATCTATGTAAACTCCCCCTATAACCGAGTAATCTATCCACATCCCTCCACCCTACCTCTTGAACCCATCAACAACAGTCAATATGCTCGTTATGCCTGTCTCAAATCCCATGTACCTCCCTCTATGCACTTGGTTATGGTCTAGTGAGATACGCCTCTTGCTCGACAACCATGTTATCTCCACAGCCAGTGCATGAGCCTCTGTCTCTTACCTGTCAATCCGAGCCTGTAACTTGACACATGTATCAGACATGTAGCTCGGCACCTGTCCCAGATCACTCATTCTATAGCCACATGTGGTGGCATAACTATCTATATCGGCCCCATAATAACATCCACCTCCATCACATCAACCTCCTATCTCCCTCAGACCATGAGCCAAGATGCATCCTGTATTGGGGACTGAGGTGCCGACATTCTGAACTAGAGGGATAACTGCAATATAATAATAGGCGGGTCCTCATAGTGCCTCATCCTGTACTTATCTCTGTGGTCTATGGACCACTACTTCATGCCTATCTGCAACATCTCCTTGTATACCTATCAGTGAACGTGCACAAATCTCATCCCACCTAAAGACCATGTGAATCTAGCTGGTCTAATCCCCGCCCACCACTGGAGGACCATCCCTGAACTATCCCCAGATCCTCCACAACTGGTAAAGGTCCCCATATGATAACCTATAACTCATCAAAGTTGGTCCTCGCCATATATTACTAGAATCGCAACATCCCAATCTTCAGATTCTCATGCAGTACGTGTAAACACATAGTGACATGTAAGAATATTTTGAATCATGTCAAACTGTCACATCATGCGATATGGATGATACTTACTCTACCACGTATGAGATAGCCCCCCCATAAAGTAGAATGGTGTCGGGATCCTTCCTAGTTGAACCTTGCTCCCCCTCCCACACCTCATATTACATAGGTATGGCCCTCCATATAATATTTCCTAGCTGTAACTCATCTATATGGTGCCTATACCATTCCATATCTCCTAAATGCTCCCTCTTTCCAATGTAAAGATACAACCTGTATACTGATGGCTCCCCATCCCGTCACTATTACTGGATACCAAGTGGCCTACCTACTGCTATATGGTCATAGCTCTAGATCCGTAAAAGGATGATTGCTCCTATGTCGTTACCTCTCTGATAGGCTACCCTGTGTAAGTCACGGTACAAATGTGCCAATACCGCAAGAGCCCATGCAAACACCGTCTCTGACTGCCACATAACATGGAACACATCTGCAAACCCATGACTAAACTACCGAACTTCATCATCTGGCAGTAAAATGTAGTTAATCAAGGAACATAATAACATCGACACCCACTCCATGTACCCCTCTCTGAAATAAATCCCTAAGTCTATCTGTAACCCCTAGCAGGGTGCATCCTCCACATCTATCAGAAGCCTCAATCACACTCCAGGCCTCCCCTATGCCAAACCACGTGCTCCCCCTCCATGGGAAGCTTGATATATATATGGTAGACATCATCTAATGTCACTATCATCTCTCATGTGGGAAGCCTAAAAGTACTCGTCTTTGAGTGTCATCGCTCTATCAGTGTCGTCAATAACCCTCGATCCCCCGACATAAATGGCATCCTAGCCACATGTAGTAGTCCTAGCACGTGCAACAATGATGCCTCATCCTCCTTCGACTCTAAGTTAACACCCCCTAATAAATGCCTCAAGGCAGCTGAGCGTCGATGCCTAACTTGAACGACACCTAAAAACCTCCTACACACATCAAACAACATATATAAGCCCCCACCATCATTACCCAACCTATTAAATTCTATTTTCAACAATCCACCCCTAAAAAAAACCCTAATTCCCAACCCTATAACATAGGTACCATTTCATCTACATAGGTGCCACTTCATACAAAGGTGTCATTTCAGAACATAGGCGTCATTCCATAACATGGGTGTCATTTCAAAACATAGGTGCCATTTCCCGTCCCTCATTCGACACATAAGCATTATTATGTTTTCTCTCAATCACCCCTTAACATAGGTACTACTTTATCCTACATAGGCGCTAATGTAAAACATGGGCGCCACTATGGAACAAAGGCACCATATCATAGCCTACCCTCAACACAGGTGCCAATACCTACACTACCCTCCCTAGTGACACATAAATGCCATTTTTGGCACATAGGCGCTAATTCGTACGCATAAGTGTTGCTTCATAACCCTGTAGTGCCTAAACTTACCCTAAAAACCCTAAAAATCTTCCAAAAACACAAAAAATAAACAACAATAAAAAATCACAAGGTACTTACAACTGCTCTGTCGGTTGTCGGCCACTTGAAAGTCCTCACTCGATCTAATCGATGCTCAACAATCCTCTCGTAGGCCATTGTGATCTCTCCGAGGTTCTCATTTACAACTATGCGCGATGAAAATGACTCATCCCGTGGTCCTAAAACCCTCTTTATACCCATTGCGATGCCCTAAAAAATTCCCAGAACTTGTTCTCCCACCCCGTTTGCTTGTTTTTACTCCCGTCTCTTCCTACCCTCACCAAATCCCCTCATCTACTAGAAAATAAAAAAAGATTCAAAAATCCAACAAAAAAAAACTTAAAAATCCCAAAAAAAAAAAAAAATTCTTAAAAATCCAAAAAACTCAAAAAATTATTAAAAATCCAAAAAAATCAACAACTTCTTAAAAATAAACTAAAGTTAAAAAATAATTGAAAAAATCTTAAAAATCCAAAAAAATCAAAAAATTATTAAAAAATCAAAACCATTATTATAACAAATCCAAACAATCACAACCTTGAAAAATTCCAATCAACACACCCTCCACCATTTAAACATCAAAAATATAAATGCAATGTGTGTTTTTGTTTGTATGTTTGCTTGCTTATCTGCATTTGTATTTTGGCTGATGATATGAGGCCCCTTTGGATTGTTTTTTTGTTGCATGGCCAATGATACGAGGCCACTTTTTTTGGTCCAATGATATGAGGACCATTATAATATTAATTTTTCCAATGACATGAGGACAAGGGCATTTGGCAATTTCATCACCATGGTCTTTATACCCTGGTGCACCTTGCTCTATGCCACATTAATCACATTGCTAATGATGATCACAATGGGTACTTTATGAAAGCACACCCCTTTCTAACATCATCTTTTAATCCCCATCCTATTCATCGCTCAACTAACTATCCAATCCTCTTATTCCCTTATCCAATTAATACTTCATCAATCAAATCCAAGGCCCACAACTACCATTCTCACCCCTAGGTTGGGGCATCTTTCAAAAACGCTTTTATCAATCAATCAAGTATTATCATCATCTCACAAAATTCTCCCTCTCATCTCAAAAATAATCTCACATCATCCCATCTAGCATCCTTTGATACCAATCTACACCCCTTAATTTGGGCATCCTCTAGTTAAAAAACTCCTCAAAACCCTAACCCCCTAACAAGTGGCATTTTCTTAATCCAACAATCCCAAATCTCCCCCCTTGCCATACATCATTGACTAGGGCATCCCTTCACTCCAAAATCTCATAACTCCTAAATTCTTCAAACTCCTCCTCTTATTTCTTATGAATCCTCTAATCCTCTTATCATCTGAATTTTCCACTCCTCTAAACCTCTCCATCCTTTACTTCCCTAATCTAATTATTCACATATTTTAATCCCTTAAATTATCTAATCTTCTTATTCTCTACATCTACAATTCTTTGCATCTTCAACTCTTTTTCTCCTCTCAATTTCAATCACTAACTTGGACCTTTCATCTTTTCAAGTGGTCACCCCGACTTCGTTTTCTCTTTGCCCAATCCCTCCCTAGTGGTGCATCACCTTCACTATATATCTCGTCATCTCTCTTTCTTTGAATGATCATTACTACGTAATAACCATTCAAAGAGGGGGAAAATGTAGACATGTAAAATGTTGACATGCTCATTTAGCAAACAACATACTCATTATACATTATTTATCACAACTCCCCATCACTAATCTATATAATAATTAATTGCATGAGATTGATTATTATTATCCCTAATTATCTATACCTCATATATATTCTCATTATTCATCCAATAATCTCATCTCATCCTTAATCATATTAATCCATCATTACATTTTATTATCTCATTAACTAATCCTTATTAACTATTTTTTAGGAATTTAAAATTACCACCCACCTACCACCTACTCTATACCTATCCTACACCTAGCTTCTCTATCTAATCAATCCAATAATCACATTTAATTTCACCTAATTCAAAACTAAAAAAATCCTCCAAATATAGAGGCTTCTATTTCTAGAAGCCTCTCCAATTTTCCCTCTTCCATATTCAAAAATATACTCTTCCTCCATTGAATTTTTATTTCAATGGAGGCTTCTTCTAATCTGTAGAATTTTCCAATTCTAGATCTTTCTCCATTCTCACCAATTCTCCACCATTGATCTACCATCCTACATGGCAAGATCTCAACCCTCCATTCTTCCCCTCCTCTAAATATAAATTGGAGTGACACCATCCATGGATACCATCTTTTGAAAGTTACAAATATATGTTACCAAAATACTTCCAAGCAAAGCTCTATCAATCATGAAGCATTCCATCAAACTAATATCATCATTCTAACAAGGGGAGGTTTTGTCCAAATCATCCCACAAATATGAAGCAATAGTAACAACTATCTTGAGCACATCTAAAGAAACAAGGGAAGAACATTGGATCTTGTAGGTAAGTGTAGGTATAACAATTTTTCATCCCTTTTCATCCATGCTCAATCTGAGGTAGATAATAGGTTGTGATAGATTAGGAACTAGTTTGGTTTAGTTCTCAGTATTGCGTTTACACACTAACATCAGTTTTTGTCTACAACAACGTTGAACATGATCTCTTCATCCCCCTTGAATTATAAATTAATTAATGTGGATCCATCTGCAAGAGGTTGAAATACCTCCAAAACACACACAAACAGTTTGCAAATAAAAACCAGAAGCTTCAAAATAGATTTCTTCTCATTCCATAGTTCACACTAATCTTTTACATCATTACAATCTTCCTTTTATTTCACATCTGCTCTAAAAAACTCTAAAATGCCAACAAACCCTAAAATGCCAAAAACCCTAAAATGCCAAAAATTACCTACTAGCAAAACACCTCGGATGCCCCCAAAATTTGCATGCCAAATATGCCTTCATAAATTAAGGCTCACACAAAATTTTTACTTATTATAAAAAACACAACGAAAGTTATTAAAACTCTAAGACCTAGTGAAAAGCGAAAAAAAGTTTGGAGCCATTTTTAAACCACTAGATGAAGGAATCCAGCCCCGAAATTATGCCCAAATGGCCACAACCTTCCAAATAAAGGTTGGCCCCAATAAATTACTTATGAATATCTACCACCCTATAAAATTTCAAGAGGATCCAGCAGTCGGATCAAAAGTTATGGCCTCTACAAGTTATGGTCCCACATCATTAATCATTGTTACCATTTATCTTATCATTATCAAATCACTTAATTGTATCAAATGAGTTGACACCCTTCAAGGAAGTCCTTTGGATTCCTGGGATCGACATTCGCCGAGCAACTCGTTATCATCCTTATCTAATTTCTCTTTTTTCACTGTCTTTATAAGAAAGTCTTCTCACTTGGCAATAAAAGGAGCCTCTTTCATTGCCCACATATTTGGTCATCCTGACATTGCGATTTTTGGCGCAAGTATCGGTAAACCCTGCCTTATTTGAGTTTTTGGTACTTTTAACATTTATTAGCACTAACCGAAAAACACCATAAACAAGTGGAAACTTGTATTGGAATACTCCATCTCACATGATCTTGAGAGAAGGATACTATTGGCCTGCTATTTTAATAGATGTTCATAATCATGTGGGTATTTGTTATGAGTGCCAAAAAATATCATTAATGTCTCTCCAACTAATAATTGAAGGAAATACATTTGCAAAACGGGGAATTGATCTTGTTGGAGTGGTTAATCCTAATTCCATAAAGGGACATAAATTTATGTTGAATACACAATATTATTACACACGATAGGCTATATTAATTTCCTCAAAGAATAGTACAACAAAATATCTAATAATTTTTTTTGAAGAGAATATTGTTATGAGGTTTGCTAAACCCTTTACAATTTTTTTGTCATAGTTGTCTTACTTTCCAATACTTGTCGTCACGAAATTACCTCTATTACAACACTTTTTTTTTCGTACAAGAGGGATTGGTACATAATTAAGGTTCATAGTCACTGTAAATATTATCAGTTACAAAAATTATGCTTCATACATCACTAAGAACTAGTTTGAGAAACCAAATAATCCAAAAACATTGCTAAAGGGAACATGAAACAATAACATGCAACTACAATTAAGAAAGACCCAAAAAATTCCTCCAAGGATGAAATAATAATAATCCATTAGAATTTTCTTATATAGCTTAGGAAAGTGGGGCAACATACCAATTTAACCAATACCCAAACAATTCACAGTCCTATTGCTATGGTAGGGAATGATTCGAAGGAGAAATTTTAAGGAGCTCCCACTGACAAATCAATCTAAAATCATAGGAGGATAGTTTTGTTTTTCTGTATCTTATCAACACGTGGTTTAGAATTTATGTATTTAGTATCTTGGTTATATTTACAATTCTAAATCATCATTTACAAATAACAATTATTCATAGTTATATTTACCCAGATTTTGACATTACATTCAAGATTCAACACAAGATATGAGACATTGATTTTTATTGAGACATTTTCATAGTTGTTATAAAATCCAATGTATTCTTTCCAATTCCTCTTTTATGTTTTTCAACATTTATTGATAATGTGCAAAATTATCCATATCCTCATGTTCTATGTACATTTATAGGGGGCACATGTTTCTTGATCCCATGGTATATGAACTTGGATGTCAATTCTAAGATATCTTCACAACCCTCTTTCACAATTGGGTGACATGTATCTCTTTTAGATTTCAACACACTAGTACATCAGTATTATTTTTTGCATACTCTTACAAGTTTCCAAGACATCCAAGAATAAAGCTACATGTTTATCTATATGCATACAATGGCTTCTTTTAATTTGATACATATGCACACAATCACATATCACAGTGGGGCATTACACAAACATGCAATGTTAGTACATGGTATTTAATAGTAATAAAATTCCATTGTTCTAGGGTACTCATGTTTTGGTTGATTATTGGTATTGATTAGGCCCTTATTGGCTTCCTTTTGAGTCTTTTGATTGTTCCTTGTCGTGTCATCCCATTTTTTCTCTCTCCATCCTCTCTTTCTCTCTCTTCCCTTTATTTCCACACATGTTTTAGTGTTTTCACTTAAAACTATATAATTATGATTTTGCGTTCCCCATAACCATATATTATATAGTCGTGGTTCCCTGTAGCCATATTTATATAGTCTCGGTTCCCCGTAACCATATTTATATGGTCTTGGGTCCCTATAACAAAAATTGTATAATTGTGGGGCTTTCTTTTGTATGGGCCCTTATGACCCTTCTTTGTCGGTTTCCTTGTCATATGTGTGTTGACTTGTGCATCATTTAGGGTCATAATTTGAATTAAATAAGTCTATAAATACATACGTGCATTAGTGTATTTGAATAGACTTGAAAGATAGAAGAGCATCCTTGTGCCTAAGTAATTATTCCAAGCATTTAGTTGAAGACATTCAAACATCTATAGAAATATGAAGAACATCTAACATTTATTGTGTTGCATCAAACACTCATTAGAGTACTGAAAGTAAGAAGGATTAGGCATTTGCATGACATTGGAATTCCTATTAATACTACATTATACTTGGTGTGTTGTTAAAAGATCATGCAACACTCTAGGTCCCTAATAATAATGGAGGGATAACACTGAACCTAGATAAATCCTTAATTTTTTCTTTGTTTTTGGCAGGTATTGTTGCATTACTAGGGTTTTTTTTAAGAAGGAGATTGATTTTCTAGAGATCCACATGAAAATGCAGAAAAACAAGCCAAGTTTTCAAAGCATTGATGATGACATCCTCAAATTACTTTCTTCGTGTGTGATATTTCCCAACACCATGCATTGATGGTCTTGGTATGACCAAAAAAGTTTAATGACAATTTTGGTCAAGATTTTATATTTGTTATGATTTTTTTGGGTCTTGTTTGTGTCATTAAATCTAAAATTTTCTTTAAGATGTTTGTTTCTCAAGATTGTCTCCGAAGTCAGAAAAAAATAGATATTCCTTTAATATTGTAGTGTAGATGTGAAACCACTTTCCCATTAAACACTCGTATGAATTAAATATTTTGTTCCATAATATGAAGAAGAGATGTTTTATAAAATGTTGCTAACACCAAAAGCTTTGCCAATAAAATAAAAGTCTAGATAGTGGAAAGCCCTATATGGTGGCTTATACTCCCCCACGAACTCCTACTACAACAGTCATAAATCTTGTGCCACCTATCAAACTTTTTTTTTCCCCTTTGCCCTACAAGACTTTCATTATTACGCCAAAAGGCGTGTCTACAATGGAGAAAGCCTGGGCCCTTCTAACAGCAAGTACTGGCACGGATGGCGGAGATTAATTGGTCAACGAATAAATCTCTGCAATTATAAATCTCTACCCTTGAGTTCCACAACCAGCAAGCACAGTGACTCTTCGTCTCTGCACGGCTTCACCCGCGCTTTTCACAAATCAGCTGCAACGATGGCGTCTCCATTAAATCAATGAACGTACCCATGCACGTAGAGTCTTTACTCCGCTTCACCCATCCCTCCTACCTTCACTTATTTAATCCCCGCATCCCCTCCGTATAAACTCATCGCGGTTATATGAAAGCATTGGAAACTATCTTCAGAAACTATAGAGGTTGTCTGAAAGTGTTGAGAAAATGGGTTCGAAAATTGTGTCTCTAATGGGCGTTCTGATTGTGGTGTTTGTTGTGTGGGGGAAATCTGTGGAAGGTGCGGTGACGTGCTAGAATGAGGTTAACGCCATGACACCTTGCGCGGCATATCTGATAGGGAATGCACCGAATCTGGCGCCTGCATGCTGCCCTACCGTTAAATCTCTCAACTCACGTCCTAACGTAGTTGCAAATCGCTAGACTGCCTGCAACTGTTTCAAGTAGGCCGCTGCCTCTTATGGCATTCGCCTGCAAAAAGCTCAGGCACTGCCTCGTATCTGCCAAGTCTCTCTCAATGTTCCTGTCAGTCCTGATGTCAACTGTGTTGAGTATTCTTCGCTACTCTACTCATTTGTTTTACAGCTTTTTGTTTCATGAACAATGTTGTGATCTTTACGTGGTTTGTGTTTTTGTTAATTGTTACAGTGTTCATTGAGGAGAAATGGTTGGCGACGAGGAGCTGGATTATGTTAGTAAATGATAGTTCTATACTGGGTCTGCCGGTACTCTATTGTTAGGCAATTTTGTAATGTGTTGTTACTACGACTCTGAAAAACTATATGTAACTACATACGGTGTTAGTATTTCTATATGGATAAAAACCAGCTCTATAAAACATATTGTTGTTGTGTTGTGATGGTTCACTGTGTTTAAAAATGAAAGTATTTATCTGATGTTCGTTTCTTTTGAGAAATTTTGTGAAGAGGTTTAAGTTTGTGCCCTTTTTAAAATTGCTCTCTGTCTCAAAACATGTGCATATAATGTAAAATAGTATTGATGTTATAAAAGAGGAAACACTACTCTGTACATCATTGTAGTAATCTATGTTGAGATGGCCGAAAGCTTTTGAATTTTCATTTAATAAATTTTAAAATTTCTTGGGTTAAAAAGTATATCAATTTCTTTTTTGAGGTGGCGGGTATCATTTATTATCGATCTATCATTAAAACAAGATAGTACCGGTTATTTGTAGTTTGGAAACATTTAGGTGAAACCATGCGGTTGTAGAGAACTGCTGACAGTTCATGGAGCCTAATTTATGAACATTGATCATTAACAGGTCATGGAGAAATACAATAGTTCCGAGAAATGCTAGCTCCAATCTTACAATTGATTAAAAAAGGACTAAGAACAAAAAAAATAGAGGTGAAAGAAACTGAACATAATATTCTTACGTCAGACAACAACAATTTCCCTCTTAATACATACAATATGCCTTAAAATCCACAATTCAATATTTAACTGAAATGGTCTATAATTTATATATATAGATATGGAGAAACATAACCACATTAATATATAAATATATGTGTATATATAATAATGTTAAATACACAGACATCACATATATATATACAATTCATATTTGATATGTTATATACATACACATAGATATATACATGTCTATGTGTGCATATATATATATATATATATATATATATATATAACATAGATATGTTCATATATGTATGTATGCATAGGCATGTCTATGTATAATAGGGAGAAATGAGCTAAGCATTGTGTATGGGTCAATGATAGTGATTGTATGCATGTGAGAAATAAAACACCATTAGCTGTTTCAATTAAAACAATCATATGTCATATTCAAAATTAACAATTAAATATAAACTAGCCAAAACAACAAGTCCCATCAATAAATTAACAAATTAAATAGAGACTTGCCAAAAAAACAAGTCCAAAAATGGTGACTTAATTTCAAAGTAGTGAGCTACCTTAAATTTCTTTGTATTCAAAATTAATTAATTTAAATTCCTTAAAATATATTTTCTACACTAACATTCAAAAGAAAATATGTATATTGAAAAAATCATGTAACTGTAATTTTTTTTATAGATTTATAATAATTAATTGGCTATGTTAACCCCTTAAGCTAGGATTCAGACCGAGGCTTTTTCTCTCTATGAATTATCCAATATATACAAATATACATATATGTATATATTTAATATGTATGTGCTTGTTATGCCGAAAGGCGTGTCTACAATGGAGAAAGCCCGGGCCCTTCTGATAGCAAGTATTGGCATGGATGGCGGAGATTAATCGGTCGACGAATAAATCTCTGCAACTCACTACAGAGCCACATAATTTTCACATAAATCAAAGGGCTCACGCATACGTACCCCAACCGTTGCTACTGTACATGGTTTGAATGGGCACCTCTCCCCAAAACAACGGAACTAAAACATTCAAGCTCTCAGACTGTGTGCAGGTCCGAGCAACATGAAATGAAAGGGAATAGTAAGAACCTTTCTTAACCCCGACCATGCGGCTGATAGTGAACACCTCATTTCCCAACCTGATTGCATGCATTCCCTAAGGAATGACCACCATCAAATCTTGCGGCTTATGTTCTGATGTTATGTATTCCACAATGCCTTTGATTCACCAGTATGGCAGTTAGTTCTGTCCTAAAATTAGCGTCCCTTTCATATTCCATGGTTTTGGACCCATTTCAAAGTTTCCATTCGGAAGAAGCCTTGCACACCATATAGAAAATAAAATAACACCATTACATTGCTTGTGAGAATGCATTACACACTGTGGCAGAAAAAAATAAACACCATTACATTGCTCAAGAGAATGCATTACACGCTGTGGAAGAATCAAACTTACCATTTCTTGCATTGACAGATCTCCATACGAAAATATGAATAAAAAATACGGCGGAGAACGCGAGATCTCCACATCTTGATGGTCTCGGTGAAGTTGTTTTTTGGATGAGAAATTCCAAGGTCAGTTGTGCGCATATATTTGGATTCAAAGTGTAACGACAGTTGCGGCTTAGTGCCGAATTTCAGGGACGCATGTTCCTCCGCCGTGTAAGTCGATTATTGAGCATGTAAAACCACAGCGGGAAACACAGACCACGTGGCAGTGACCATCCTCCCTTTGTGAAATTACGTTGAGATACGGTCCACCGACCAAATTAATTTTGATACTTTAAAACTGTCACAATTAGAATTTAGAAATGGTGACAGCTAGTTTTCTTTCATATGTTGATACTTCATGTGTGAAATTTCAGACTCTAACTTTATTATCACAAGGGCATTTAAGGAGCACTGGATCTTTGCCTATGGGCAGATGATTTGAGGATTTATGATGAATACCGAGTCTTGACTCTGAAAACCACCCATACATTTGTTTGATGCAGTTTATCAAAGAACCATTGTGCTTTTGGTGCTTACGGAGTAAGTTGCTGTTGCTTCTTGATTTCAGATACTTTATGCCAGTTATTTTCTCAATTAAATTGTCTATTGTTCTAATGTACTATTGGGTAAAGCCTAATCTAACTTTGAAATATTTCTCTGTTTATATATCTCTTGTCTCCCAACTTTTAGCTCTTCCTTCTTTGATGATTTAATGTATCTAATAAATATAGATTTTACAATGTTTATGAAAACCAATGTTTACTCGAATTTGTTTTGTATGTGGTTTTGTGCTTCTTTCAGGTGGTTATTTGACTTGTTTTCTGTTCTGCTTTTATATTTAATTACTAAAACATTACTATATTGAGTTCGGCCTTGTAAATGCAAGTTGTCGCTATCCAAACCCTACTCTGTTTTTTTATGGAAAAAAGCCTCTCTAGATATATTTAAGCTGAAAGGCATGCTCTCTGGGAGAAACTTGCCCCTCCTCTGACAACTCTAAGATAAATCAACGCACACTATGCATTGGTCGACGATGTATGGTTATTTATTAGCCATCCAAGTGGTGGGAAAGAGATATGAAATGTGCACTGGAGCAATGTACATGCGCCCTCTCCTCCGTCACCCATCATGCAGGACAAGAACATGACATTCAGATTGTTCAAAATGTATGGTCTTCCCTGCTCTATATGGTCGCATCTGCTGTGTGAACGGACCATGGTACACGGTGTTTTGATTTGATCTGTGAAAAGGAACTCTCCGATCTTTAATACTTGTGCTGGAGCGGATGAGCTCATTATTTCAAACACAGACCAAAGATGTAAACCTTGTGGAATGTTACTTGTGTTGGAGCGGATGAGCCCATGAGTAGCTTATTCGTGACACGATGAAACCCACTTCAAGTTTTGGAAGAAAAAAATTTGATGTGTTTAAATATGATTTGTGGGAAAGGTTTTTTTTTGTGGGCTTGTGGATTTTTTGTTACACACCTTTGATGTTTTGCTCGTCCGATGGGTGCATTGGTCAATTTAATTGCAGGTGTTTTCCTTTCACCAATCTTGGATCTGTGAGTTTAAGATGGTGAATTTTGTTTTTCCCTAATGATAAAATTTCAAAACGTCTATTTCTAGAAAAGAAAAACACAAAACCCATTGTGGTTTTACTGATAGAATCCTGGTCTGCCATGGATTGGATTAAAGTAGGAGCAAAACATTTTTTGGTAGAGGTCATGGATTGGGTTTTAATTATTGCAAGGGAGTATGTGGGTTTTTACTATATTTCAGAGGAAGTGATTGCTGTGATTCAAACAGATTGAGCTTGATGCTTTCCTGAGGGCCTTTGAGGCTTTTGGATGCCATATGCTACCCACAAGAGCACTTGCATTAACAACATCACGTGCAGAGCACCTGCATTAACTCAAGATCCACTAATCATTATCTTCGATAAGGTTATTGAAATTATTTGTTATTCTCTTAGCTATTTGGGTATCTTGTTTTTTTCTTTGGCAGTTTTGACTTAGATTAAGTATATAAGTGTATCAGGATCACACCCTCCATCATTTGTTGAAGACTCTGTGAAAAGGTTGGATATAATTCAAAATGCAATGAAGAGTTTCATATTTAGCATTTCATGTTCTCAACTATTTCTAATGTTGGGCACTTTCATATATGTCTTGAATTTTGCATGTATGGAAATATCTTCTTCTGCAGGCTCTTTGGAAGGCGTACTGTCATGTCTACAGATCCAAGCTTCAATAGATATATCTTACAAAATGAAGGAAGGCTGTTCAGAGCAGGATATCCACAATCTTTTAGCGACTTGGAATGGTAGGGAAGAAAGGCTTTATTTCCATTCATGGCGACCTTCATAAGAAAATTCATGGTATTCTTGTAAATCTAATGACTTCAAAGAAGGTGAAAAACAATTTTACGACAGATATTCAGATCATTCTACAAAAGACAATGAGTACATGGAAAGATAGGTAGATGTTCTTTGAGGTTGAATGTAAAAATCCAAGAAAACTACATTTAATTTTCCTTCTTTCCATTTTATGGACATATGAATAGGAAGGGAATCATAATAACTTTACAATCTAGAGTTTCAGAGTTGCAACAATTTCTTTCTGTATATGTGATTTTGTTCGATTGGTTGGTGACACTAATCATGTAGACACCATGCATCTAGAAATCAACTTGATGGCAAATCAACTTATGGGTATTTAAATAGAAGATGAAATAAATGAAATGGCTCCCATATTCTGTGCTTTCGTTGGAGGAATTATATCCTTGCCAATAAAGATACTACCTGGTTTGCATATTTAAAAGCAATGAAGGTTATAACTCTTCTCACATTCTTCTAATTGAACTCGAAGGCCTCTATTATAGAATTTACTATTGAACCTATTTTCTTTAACTAATATTCTGTTAGCCTGCTGGATTATTAGGCAAGGAGGAATTTGATAGGCAAGATATGTAAAATAATTGACAAGAGGAGATGTAGTCTTGATGGAGTAAAACATAATTATTTTCTAAAAAGGATTCTTGATGGAGACAATCTTTCACAAGAAATCTCTGTCATTTTCATTATTTCTCTACTGTTTGCTGGTCATGAAACTACAGACAAGACCATGTCGTTTGCCATATATTTTCTTACACAATGTCCTAAAGTTGTGGAGAAGTTCAGGGTAAGCAATGAATTTTCCTTTACATACATTCGAATATACTTCTCAGAGTAGTCAGTCAAGTCACTACAAATGATAGACAACGATATTACATAAACCTGCACTAGCTAGGCAATTAAGAGTAATTAAGACAATTCCTTGTCAAAATATTAGTAAGTTCACCTCTCCTTACAAATTGAGATACATAAAAATAATAATTAAAAAGTAGATAACTCTATCTGAGTTTATGAACATTGATCCAGCCCAAAAAATAGAAACTAACATAATATCGGAGTAAGAATGTCAAGTCATAAGGCACATCAATAACAAAAGACATGTAACATATTTCAAACCATGTGGGGTCAAGCCATGTAAGACCACTAGCATCAAGTATTTACATGTTTATGGGTTGTAGGAGCAACATTGTCTTCATTCCCTTGCACATTTCCAACGTAAGATATCAATGCCAATCCAAAGTAATCCAACACCTCTCCTTTACCAGCACTTCCACCAGTATGTTAAAGAACAACCTTAGCTTAAAATTGAAAAGCGTATCTTGTGACTGAGTATTTTTGTTCACAATATAATGAAAAAATTCTATTAAGCTGAGGGACTAAAGTCGTTTGTCCATCTCTGATGAAATAAATATCTGCTTCCCTCACAAAGTTATGATGAATTTCAACTTCTTTTACCTGTCACTTCCTTGCCTCAACATTATGGTTATGCTGGACAAAAATGTATCAATTTATCTTGTTGGCACCATATTTTTCAGTTCTTCAATGTCGTGCTACATTTTCTGAAAGGAAGCTCTTAGAATATAAACTAACAATACGAATTATTTGTATGACATACATTTACTGCAACTTTTGTGCATAGATTTAATCCTCCTAGATCATTGACTCCAGTAAAACAACATATGGCTTTTCCTACAATTGCCATGACACCATAGAGGTCTGCAAGATGAACCAAAATATAATTAATTGTCCCCTCATGTCTCGTTAATCCATCTTTCATAAAAAAACCATCATGATTCTTTATATTTAACTACAAAATATTTTCAATACTTATTATTTCTTACTCCAAATGTAGCACTCCTTTGTGAATTCCCTATTTTTACACCTTGAAATGGTTTGGATAACCATGGTATATGTAATTTATCAATCATAAGATATCTATTAATTGGTTATATATTATGATTTAACCTCGAACCATTATTCTGTGTACTTGTTCACAGGCTAATATGACATAATTTAAATGCATATTTTAGGTATTTTTATTCATATTAAATTGGAATATGTACATCTTGGTTTAGGATAATTTTTTGAAAGCAAATAAATAGATATCTCCATGAACAATATCCATTAGACAAGACAACTCTATACTTAATACTTGAATGTAAATATTATTTTTCTCTCTCTAATTCTTAGAATATCTTGCTGATTATGTTATTTTTTTAAAGAGAAATATATATAATATCCAACTCTTCCTCCTTTAGATTCTTATCATTACTTTTTCAGAAGATAAAATTAATTTTTTATTTTGATTCGACAACAGTCAGGAAGTCATATCACTCTTAAACACGGATTTGGTAAAGTTTTCTCTACAATACGCAAAAAAGCAAGAGACACCACAGAGTATGGCAAGACAATTCATCATAAAATCGTTGACCATATAACATTCACCATCATTGGATAACAACTGGAAGTAGTTTTCCAATCATGTATTTCATAGTGTGTGTCAGTTTTGTTAATATCATAAGTCTACATTAAAATTAAAGTCTTTAGGATACTTATAAGTATTAATGCCAAAATGTCTTTTTGTTATTGTTGTGTTGTCATGCTATTTTAAAAAATACGATGAAGAAAGTAATTAAAATATTACTTTCTTTCTCCGAAATATTATATCTTTTCAGCTGCAATGTTATTAATCTAAGGAATGTCTATATCAAACGCCCTTAAAAATAAATCTAAAATGTGTCTTGAATCTGTAAACCTTAAATTTATCACATTGAACTTGTCCTATTAAGAAAGATAACGACGTATAGGATGAGGATAAATCTAAAATATCTATAACTCACAAATCCTAAAATTTCATCATGTAGAAAGGTGTTTGCACATGTGTAACGCTCCACCCCTTCTCATAGTTGACGAAACATGGACGTGCGAGATGATTTGATCGACGAAGCGTGGACTCACATCTATCCTTCGCGTGTCAAGCAATGGTTTGTCAATTAAATCTTCTCGAACTATGAAAAAAATCATTTTTGTACATTTGCTTGCTTGAGATTTTGTTTTCCTGAATTCGTCGGTCAAGGGTTTTGTCGCAAATGTGGAGGCCACCGTGGATTCTTTGTGTTGTGACTGCTCAGCTACCTATTGCGACAACGACACTAACGGCGATGACGGGGTCTAATGGGATTCCAACAACCCTTCTCGTGTTCCAATTCCACCAAATTCTAGATGGGCGAGTTCTCACCTTACGTTCCCTGACAAAAAACTCCTTTCAACACATCTTGGATCTGTGGGAGTTTAAGAAATGGTGAATTTTTGTTTTTCCTAATGATAAAATTTCAAAAACGTCTATTGCTAGAAAAGAAAAACACAAAAACCATGTGGGTTTACTGATAGAATCCTGGTCTGCCATGGATTTGGATTATAAAGTAGGAGCAAAACATTTTTTTGTTGGTAGAGGTCATGGATTGGGTTTTAATTATGCAAGGGAGTATGTGGGTTTTTTACTATATTTCAGAGGAAGTGATGCTGTGATTCAAACAGATTGAGCTTGCATGCTTCCTGAGGGCCTTTGAGGCTTTTGGATGCCATATGCTACCCACAAGAGCACTTGCCCATTAACAAATCACGTGCAGAGCACCTGCCATTAACTCAAGATCCACTACTCATTATCTTCGATAAGGTTATTGAAATTATTTGTTATTCTCTTAGCTATTTGGGTATCTTGTTTTTTTCTTTGGCAGTTTGACTTAGATTAAGTATATAAGTGTATCAGGATCACACCCTCCAATTCATTTGTTGAAGACTCTGTGAAAAGGTTGGATATAATTCAAAATGCAATGAAGAGTTTCATATTTAGCATTTCATGTTTCTCAACATTTTCTATGTTGGGCACTTTCATATATGTCTTGAATTTTGCATGTATGGAAATATCTTCTTCTGCAGGCTCTTTGGAAGGCGTACTGTCATGTCTACAGATCCAAGCTTCAATAGATATATCTTACAAAATGAAGGAAGGCTGTTCAGAGCAGGATATCCACAATCTTTTAGAGACTTGGAATGGTAGGGAAGAAAGGCTTTATTTCCATTCATGGCGACCTTCATAAGAAAATTCATGGTATTCTTGTAAATCTAATGACTTCAAAGAAGGTGAAAAACAATTTTACGACAGATATTCAGATCATTCTACAAAAGACAATGAGTACATGGAAAGATAGGTAGATGTTCTTTGAGGTTGAATGTAAAAATCCAAGAAAACTACATTTAATTTTCCTTCTTTCCATTTTATGGACATATGAATAGGAAGGGAATCATAATAACTTTACAATCTAGAGTTTCAGAGTTGCAACAATTTCTTTCTGTATATGTGATTTTGTTCGATTGGTTGGTGACACTAATCATGTAGACACCATGCATCTAGAAATCAACTTGATGGCAAATCAACTTATGGGTATTTAAATAGAAGATGAAATAAATGAAATGGCTCCCATATTCTGTGCTTTCGTTGGAGGAATTATATCCTTGCCAATAAAGATACTACCTGGTTTGCATATTTAAAAGCAATGAAGGTTATAACTCTTCTCACATTCTTCTAATTGAACTCGAAGGCCTCTATTATAGAATTTACTATTGAACCTATTTTCTTTAACTCATATTCTGTTAGCCTGCTGGATTATTAGGCAAGGAGGAATTTGATAGGCAAGATATGTAAAATAATTGACAAGAGGAGATGTAGTCTTGATGGAGTAAAACATAATTATTTTCTAAAAAGGATTCTTGATGGAGACAATCTTTCACAAGAAATCTCTGTCATTTTCATTATTTCTCTACTGTTTGCTGGTCATGAAACTACAGACAAGACCATGTCGTTTGCCATATATTTTCTTACACAATGTCCTAAAGTTGTGGAGAAGTTCAGGGTAAGCAATGAATTTTCCTTTACATACATTCGAATATACTTCTCAGAGTAGTCAGTCAAGTCACTACAAATGATAGACAACGATATTACATAAACCTGCACTAGCTAGGCAATTAAGAGTAATTAAGACAATTCCTTGTCAAAATATTAGTAAGTTCACCTCTCCTTACAAATTGAGATACATAAAAATAATAATTAAAAGTAGATAACTCTATCTGAGTTTATGAACATTGATCCAGCCCAAAAAATAGAAACTAACATAATATCGGAGTAAGAATGTCAAGTCATAAGGCACATCAATAACAAAAGACATGTAACATATTTCAAACCATGTGGGGTCAAGCCATGTAAGACCACTAGCATCAAGTATTTACATGTTTATGGGTTGTAGGAGCAACATTGTCTTCATTCCCTTGCACATTTCCAACGTAAGATATCAATGCCAATCCAAAGTAATCCAACACCTCTCCTTTACCAGCACTTCCACCAGTATGTTAAAGAACAACCTTAGCTTAAAATTGAAAAGCGTATCTTGTGACTGA
Organism: Taxus chinensis; assembly: GCA_019776745.2. Classification (NCBI taxonomy): domain Eukaryota; kingdom Viridiplantae; phylum Streptophyta; class Pinopsida; order Cupressales; family Taxaceae; genus Taxus; species Taxus chinensis. Next base: position 35,260,969 of record CM034154.1, on the reverse strand, counting down.
GTATTTTTGTTCACAATATAATGAAAAAATTCTATTAAGCTGAGGGACTAAAGTCGTTTGTCCATCTCTGATGAAATAAATATCTGCTTCCCTCACAAGTTATGATGAATTTCAACTTCTTTTACCTGTCACTTCCTTGCCTCAACATTATGGTTATGCTGGACAAAAATGTATCAATTTATCTTGTTGGCACCCATATTTTTCAGTTCTTCAATGTCGTGCTACATTTTCTGAAAGGAAGCTCTTAGAATATAAACTAACAATACGAATTATTTGTATGACATACATTTACTGCAACTTTTGTGCATAGATTTAATCCTCCTAGATCATTGACTCCAGTAAACAACATATGGCTTTTCCTACAATTGCCATGACACCATAGAGGTCTGCAAGATGAACCAAAATATAATTAATTGTCCCCTCATGTCTCGTTAATCCATCTTTCATAAAAAAACCATCATGATTCTTTATATTTAACTACAAAATATTTTCAATACTTATTATTTCTTACTCCAAATGTAGCACTCCTTTGTGAATTCCCTATTTTTACACCTTGAAATGGTTTGGATAACCATGGTATATGTAATTTATCAATCATAAGATATCTATTAATTGGTTATATATTATGATTTAACCTCGAACCATTATTCTGTGTACTTGTTCACAGGCTAATATGACATAATTTAAATGCATATTTTAGGTATTTTTATTCATATTAAATTGGAATATGTACATCTTGGTTTAGGATAATTTTTTGAAAGCAAATAAATAGATATCTCCATGAACAATATCCATTAGACAAGACAACTCTATACTTAATACTTGAATGTAAATATTATTTTTCTCTCTCTAATTCTTAGAATATCTTGCTGATTATGTTATTTTTTTAAAGAGAAATATATATAATATCCAACTCTTCCTCCTTTAGATTCTTATCATTACTTTTTCAGAAGATAAAATTAATTTTTTATTTTGATTCGACAACAGTCAGGAAGTCATATCACTCTTAAACACGGATTTGGTAAAGTTTTCTCTACAATACGCAAAAAAGCAAGAGACACCACAGAGTATGGCAAGACAATTCATCATAAAATCGTTGACCATATAACATTCACCATCATTGGATAACAACTGGAAGTAGTTTTCCAATCATGTATTTCATAGTGTGTGTCAGTTTTGTTAATATCATAAGTCTACATTAAAATTAAAGTCTTTAGGATACTTATAAGTATTAATGCCAAAATGTCTTTTTGTTATTGTTGTGTTGTCATGCTATTTTAAAAAATACGATGAAGAAAGTAATTAAAATATTACTTTCTTTCTCCGAAATATTATATCTTTCAGCCGCAATGTTATTAATCTAAGGAATGTCTATATCAAACGCCCTTAAAAATAAATCTAAAATGTGTCTTGAATCTGTAAACCTTAAATTTATCACATTGAACTTGTCCTATTAAGAAAGATAACGACGTATAGGATGAGGATAAATCTAAAATATCTATAACTCACAAATCCTAAAATTTCATCATGTAGAAAGGTGTTTGCACATGTGTAACGCTCCACCCCTTCTCATAGTTGACGAAACATGGACGTGCGAGATGATTTGATCGACGAAGCGTGGACTCACATCTATCCTTCGCGTGTCAAGCAATGGTTTGTCAATTAAATCTTCTCGAACTATGAAAAAAATCATTTTTGTACATTTGCTTGCTTGAGATTTGTTTTCCTGAATTCGTCGGTCAAGGGTTTTGTCGCAAATGTGGAGGCCACCGTGGATTCTTTGTGTTGTGACTGCTCAGCTACCTATTGCGACAACGACACTAACGGCGATGACGGGGTCTAATGGGATTCCAACAACCCTTCTCGTGTTCCAATTCCACCAAATTCTAGAGGGAGAGTTCTCCCCTTATCTTCCCTGCAAAAAATGTCCTCAACACTTCTTCTGCAATCAATCATACAAGAGAAATCCAAACTTCATTCCTTGACCTTAACACTCCCCCCTTAGTCCCCAATGACCCTTCCCTTTCAAACTAGTCCACTTCTTCTGCAATCCAAAATTTTTCTACTGCTCCAATTTTCACCACTTCGTAGTTTTTCATTTTCCTGCTTGATATATCATAATGTTTTGTTGTCCTTCTCAATTTCCTTTCCCGCCAATATTCTGCTTTCGGCGTTGACATCGCACACCTCACGTGTGATTGTTAGTTGTTATTTGCAAAGAAAATGGCATATCCCACATAAATTGAAAATTTATGTTCCCCTGAATACTTTCTATCTAGACCCCGCCATTTAAAAAACACGAATTCTTTAGCACTGTTACACAGACCATTTTCAGCAATAAGGCACGCAAAAGGCATCACCAAAGTAACCAATATACCGAGACAAGATCAATGGTAATTTTATAGTTCGTCATGGGTGTGCTAATTAGCTTAAATGGGTTAAGGCGGAGAAGCAGCAGGGTACCGTTCACCATCACAAAATGCAGCATTGTATCATCCTCTTCCTTGCCTTGCAAGCCTCGCAGGTTTTAAGCCTCACATTTTGCATTCTGTAAATATTTCATTTATTCCCGTGTGTTGTAAAATTTGGAGTTTATTTTGGGTTGGTAGATATGCTGTATTGGGTGGTGGTTTTGCTGGCATTTCTGTGGCCTGGCATCTATTGCAGGTTCCAATTTCTTGCCCCTTTCTTTAAGCTCTTCAATTTTGTCTATTAATTTCATAAATTCTCTTACTTTCTATGGACAAGCTAGAATTGGAACTTAGCATCAAATTCCCAATAAGGTACGGCCCCTCTGTACGAAGAGTGTAAATTGTTATTCCAACAAAAATGCCTTGTGGAATTAAATTTGGCTTAGATAACACAACTCAGGGTTATATTTTCTGATCAAATTGTACATGGTCTTGTCCATTGGGGAACCCCATAATGTGAACCTGGGCTGTTTAATAAAAGGCCCAATATTTTTATCGCTTGAGCTCATCCCATTTGACAATTTCTTCTAATTCTGTTGGACTGCAGTACCTGATGGTTTTGTTGGGGTAGGTTGTACCCGGCGAGTTAGTTGCGGTGTTTTATTCAATTTCAACACTTATATCTCCTGGGATTTGGACCTGGGGCTCCGTAAACAAAATCCTCACTGCTTTTACCTGTCTAGCTTATCCTATTAAACAATTTCATCTAAATCCTATTTTATAGTGCACTCAAACACGAATTTCAAGCAACCGACCAAAACTTCTGAGGTTGATTGTACCTGTCTATGGACCTGGGGCTAATGACAATCCCTCTAATTACATAGCTACAATGATTTGTTCTTTGCATAGATTTTTTCTTTCTATTTGATAAGCTCCCGTTGTGGTACAACTTAGGCTTAGATGTCACGATTGAGGGATATCTCTTCAATCAAATTCACTGGGAACTTGCAGTCGACCTTGTTTATTGGGGTACATGGTTCTCAGCAAGTTACATGCGCTACTATACCCATTTCAACACTTTATTTTGTCTCTTGGGAATCTGGGATTTGAACCTGAGATTCCATGATGAAAGCCCCAATGCTTTTACCACTTGAACTCTCTAATTTCATGTAGCTGGGTGCTCAAACACTGGTTTTCCGAAGCAACAGACCAAAAGTTCAATCATACCTATCAATGAATTTGGGTTTAAAGAAAATCCCTCTAATTACAGAACTCTAATGTTATGCTCTTTGTGTGAAACTTTTTTTTGTTGGGATAAATTCCCTTTGTGGGGTAACTGTAACTTACAATCCATGTCTGATGGTATTCTTCTTTGAAATACACCCAGGGCTTGTTGCACTTGGCCATGTCTGTTGGGGGTATGCCACTCCATTGAATGGGATATAGTACTTTATCCAATTTCAACACTTTATCACGTCTCTTTGGTATTTGAACCTGGGCTTGATTATGCCATTTCCAATGCTTTTGCCACTTGGGCTCATCTCATCCGACTATTTCATCTAGTTCTGTTGGTGTACACTATAACTGGTAATTCTATTGAGATAAACAATACCTGGCACGTTGGATGCAGTATTTAACTCACTTTCAACACATTATCATCTTTCATGGAGATTTAAACACGGAGTTTCATGATGAAAGCCCAATGATTTTACCACTTGAGATCATTCCATTCAACAATTCCATCAAATTCTATTTAACAGTCTACTTAAACAAGGTTTTTCCAAGCAATGGACCGAAACATTGATCATACCTATGGGGCTAAATAAAATCCCTCTAATAAGAGAACAATCATGATTTCCCCTTTCTGCAAAACTTTAACTCAATTCAATTTTATCTATTTTTCCATTATTTCAACAAAGCTGGGAATAAAAAGAATCCCTCTTATTACATAACCACAATGATATTCCTTTGCATGAAACTTAAACTCAGTTCAATTTTATATATTTTACATTACTTAGTATTTGCTGCTGTGATTTCATTCCGGGCCAGTAAATGATTTTGTATGGTGATCATCTGAGACTGTTTTATGAAAGAAAATACAATTTCAATGTTTTGACTATGGCTGAATTAGGTCTGTGGGTTCAGAGTAAAAACAAAAATGTTTTGTGGTGGTAGTTGGGGGTCACTCAACAAGGCCTCAAAGAAAGTCTGGTAAATGGTCCTATAGAGGGGGCTACCACTCTTATTTTTTGATGTGGGAGTGTCCCATGAAACATGCAAAATCAAGCAACAGGAAAAGACAGAATCTCAACCCTAAAATGCGTAGACCCGATTTTTCTGGAAAGAAACTTCAAATGATTGCTAAAGAGGGAGGTTCTGAGCAAGAACTTTGCAGCACTTGCACAGAAATTTTAAGGAGATTTTTTCCCAAATGGCAGCCTCAATTTAGTGAATACCGAATTTCTCCAATTACAATTTTTACAAAAGGTTTTTGGTTCAAAGTCCGTAAAAAACAGCAGTGAAAGCAAGAAATTTCATTATAAAAGGAACATTTTTTCTGTGAAACACTCCTGACTCACAGTAGCATCTGCCAAGAAAAATCTGATGGCTGCCTCTCCACTCCCATTTCCTTAGTAATTTTATATGACTAGGGGTTTCTAAATTGAGAAATCTGAAATGCAGCAAGAGGGTTTCTTTCTACCACAAGGTTCAAATTTTTTTACATAGGGCCCTTAGTCCAAATCATAGTGGAGACATGGAGTATAGTCATTTTGAAATAGGCTGCAAGAGTACATGAATAAAGGTTCGGCAATCTTACATTTAAATATAGTCACCAGGAGATGCAAGTGCATGAACCTTAACCTGAGTTTTCTGGTGACTATGCTTCAAAAAAATTAAAAAACTTACAGAAAGTTTAACAGATGCCACAAGCTATCATAATCCTTTTAAAATTAGCTTGGAAACAACTAGTAATACATGTTAAAATATAACACTTTATATAGAATAAACATGTACGGTTCCAAGCAGTTGTTGATAACCAACAAATAGTTGTAACTAAATGCAACTGCTCCTCCTCTCAATAAAATGAATCTGCCTGTGTCATTTGAACAGTGCAGTTTTGCCTTCTGTATTCTTTCTTCTCTTTGCTTGTTCCAACATTGGTATCAGAGCGGTCGGTTCGCAGTTCGAGGAAGCCTTGTCAACAGGCACGAACTGGAAGTTTGGGGAAGCCCTGGTAGGGCACAAACTACTTGCATCTACAGTCGTGTAGGAAAAACGATGGTTACAAAGTCGAATCCTGGCTTGTTTGCATTTTCGAGGGCAGAGAAGGAAGACCATTCGAGGCTGTTTTTTTTTATTTCAAGGCAAATACAGTCGGTTGTTGTGGTTCGAGGCCCAAAAAATCATGATTCGTGGGTAAACGAGGGCACAAAGTCGCAGAAGGCAGAATTGTGGGTTCCTGGAACTTGTCATGTGAAGGAAAACCGTGGGAAGGAAAAACGTGGTCGCAAAAGTTGCAGAAACCCAGTCTTCTAAAGGAATTCGTGGCTGGTGACGTCAACAACATAATCTAGTTCCCGCAAAAGTATACCTAGTCGCAAATACCCGGTTGAAAAGCCAAAAGTCGTGGTCGTAGGCAAGGAATACGTGAGGGCAGAAGGCACAACAAATCCAGTTTTGGAGAAAAACGTGAGTCGCTGAGGGCAAGATGAGAGCACAAAAATCGTGCAAATCCATTCGGAATCCAAATTGTTGGAGCAAAGTCGTGTGACTCGAAGGATTCGAGGGCATCATTTGGTTTATTTTCTTCAAACTGAAAAGTCGATGAAATTTTTCTCACAAAGGTACCTTGCTTTTGAAATAATCAAATTTGGAGGAATAAGTAATAATATTTTAATACAAACAACTATAGTTGGGTGATTTGCATAATTTAATATTACTTGTTGGAATAAGTAATACTTGGTGGAATAAGTATTATTTTATTAAATGTGGGCAAAACTATTATTTTATTATTTCCGTTCCTTTGGAATAATAACATGGCAAATATATCACACTTGACTTTGCCGGAGACACAAAAATTAATGGGCACTAATTTCAATGTTTGGAGCCATAAGATTTTAATGGTCGAGGAGTTTTGTGATTGTGATAAAATAATCAAGGGTGATGAAAGTCGACCAGCGACGAACTTCGAAGATTATGACAAACGTCATAAGGAAGTGTTATTGCTTCTCAAGTTGTCGGTGTCGAATGATATGATACTGGAAGTGCGGAATGCCACTGTGGCAAGCACATTGTGGGCCAGTCTGAGGGATAAATATTAGACGTCAGAAAAGAGTTGGGTTTTATACCTGAAGAATATGCTCTTTTCCGTAAAATTACAAGGTGGATCGTTGTTTGAGCACCTATTTCGGATGAAAGATCTCCGAGACCAGTTATCTTCCATCAATAAAAAGGTGGATGATGATGATATGGTGGCTCTGGTTTTGAACAACTTACCTTCTTCGTATGAGTCATTTGTGGAGGCACTCCATTTAATGGCAGAAAATCAAACACTCACGTTTGACAAGGTGAGTTCCTACCTGTTGCAAAAGGAGCGGAGACAACTTCAGGCAGAATCTAAATGTGACCATTCAGAGAGTGCTTTTGTCACTCAGTCAAAGGGAAAGTGGAAACGTCAATCTGGTGAGTCTTCCAGTTGGTATCAGGTCACATGCTATTACTGTCACAAGGTTGGGCACCTCAAGAAAGATTGCCGGAAGCGGAAGTATGATCTTTCGCAGTAGAATAAAAAGCCATGTAATGAGGAACATGTGGCAGCAGTTCCAGAAGAATGGGATTCGGATGACGGGCATGCTCTTTATTGTCTTACGACATCATGCTTGAATGATAGTGGTACCAGTTGCTGGATCATCGACTCTGGTGCGTCTGCACACTTTTCATGTCGTAGGGATTGGTATGTTTCATTTACTGCAAATATATGTTTTGAATTAGTAGTACTAGCTGATGGAGAATCACTTGCAGTAGAAGGGATAGGAGATATATGCATTGTATTGAATAATGCTCATAAATTGTTGGTACGGAATGTTAGATATGTACCTTCTTTACAAAAGAATCTTCTATCTATTCGTCAATTGACTGAAAATCCCAATATTTTCGTGGATTTTTGTGGAAAGAAGTGTGTTGTCTCTGATGTGAAACAGAGACGGATAATTGCCCTCAGTATTGGGGAAGGTGGTCAGTATCAACTTGTTGATCCGGCTGCGATCAACATGAATGCACGTGTGGAGGACAACTCCACCATTCAGGATGTGCAGGAGGCGGACATGCCTTGGGAGGATGAATTTCCTCATTCTAAAGAATAGTTTGTTGTGGATGGAGACTCCACTATTCCAAATGCATTGACAGTGCATGGTGAGATGACATACCCAACCACTCACTCAGAGGTCCTTGCTCGAAGGACAGTAGAGCATGACCAGTTTGTTCATTGTGTTTTGAACGACCTTTCCCAACAGAGGGGGATAGATGAGCAAATAGATGAGGAGTTGATTCTCACTCCTACCACTGTTGAGATGGAGACCACTGCTGAGACGGAGATGGTTATTTCTCCTACTATTGCGGAGTTGGTTCTAACTCTTACTGCACAGATGGTCACATTCCTCTTCTTTAAAAAGTTGGATGAGCACTACATGGTGGTGCAAGGACGTGATCGAGGTGGCTTCGATTGTAGGATAATTGAGTCTTTGTACAGACTCTAGCAGGCTACACAAGCCTGGAATGGATTTTTCAATCCACATCTTCGAGGTTCTGATTTCAGTACTCTGGAGATGGGGCTGACACTCTCAGCCATTGGTGATTCATCACTGGTCAATGAATCACGTAACAGAGAACCAGTGGACCACTTGCCATATCTTTTGTTCATGGGACCAGATTTTTGCTTTGCGGTTCTTCCTCATTCGACAACCGCAACACAGTCATGGACTGCTGATTTTAAAGTACAACTTATGGCACATTCTGTAGATGTAATGACTAAACATATGGGCTTTAGGAAATTTGTAAAATTTCGGGACAAACTACGTCTTGTTTCCGGTTTAGTCATTAAGAGGGGGTGTTAAAATATAGCACTTTATATAGAATAAACATGTACGGTTCCAAGCAGTTGTTGATAACCAACAAATAGTTGTAAGTAAATGTAACTGCTCCTCCTCTCAATAAAATGAATCTGCCTGTGTCATTTGAACAGTGCAGTTTTGCCTTCTGTATTCTTTCTTCTCTTTGCTTGTTCTAACAATACAAAGTGCGTGTTACTGTTAGCTTTTCTAGTCTTTATAGGCAAGGCTTTCCATGTATTTTTGTTGTGGAGCTGATGTAACTATCATGTTCATTGGTGTAATGTAAGACAATTTCTTCTTCTTATGTAAAAATAGAAAGTGATAATAACAGCAGGGGAGGCCCTCATCAGAGGAGCAAAATTGGAATTTGAAAATACAAGCACTCCAGAGTTGAGGACAGACAAGGAAGGAAACCTTATGCAATCTGTCCAACAACAGGGACAATCTCCTATGGCTTCCTTTGTATTAGGATTATAAACATATTTCAAGTTGCCCAACAAGTATCACATTCATGACTCATCATATGTAGTGTGTATTGGTCATTCTGAACTTTAAGTGTTTATAGACATATAAATTTGAGAAGCAAATCTATAGATATTAGCAATCATTGTAAAAGAGTATCAAATCTACAAATACATGGATTGTACAACATATCTTACCAAACTAGTGAAGTTTACAAGTACAAGGTAGTATCACATTCAAGTAGACTAGACTCGTAATCTAAATAAAGATCCCAATCCACGTCAAATGCTAGTTCATCTGGTGCTGATGAAGTAAGGGCAAGGCTAGAGCCATAATTACCTGGGTTGACTTCATGTTTGAATCATGTGACGATAGAATTTGGAAACTTTTATTTGATTATTTTCAATGATCTTTTCCAAAAGTGCACAATTTTTACAAATGGAAATAAATAAACTTCAATGAATTTCCACATTTTTCAACAAATTCGTTCAAAATCACAAATTTTAAATTCCAACATTAATTTTTGCTGAATCTGGTAACTATGGCCTGAGCTATTTCTCTGAGCATGGGCAACAAACCTATCCTTGAAGTCTGGTAGAATGTTCTCTTCAATGTCTGCAAAGGAAACATATCCTTTTTCATGTCATGAACTACCATAATTGAATGTCCTTGTAGATCCAATTATGTTCTCTCGATGGTGCCAAGATAGAAGGTAAAAATTGGAATGAATATGCATAATTCTTGAGCTTTGGCGAGTTAAAATGTTTCTGCTTCATGGACGGATGATTGTATATTCACTCCAATTTCACTCACATGCTATTAAACTAATCGCATGAATTAAAATGGACTTGGCGTGCTTAATGTTTCATAATAGGAAACAAAATGAACAAAAATAAAAATTTGCATTATAAAAACTAAATTGGTTTGATATTTATTCTTGAAAGAAAATAAATATCTAACAACAAAGCAAAGGATCATCACTCGATATTGCTCTGTTAAGTCGATGGGAGTCAGGACTAAGTTAACAAATTGTTTTTAACCAGGTGGATGAAATATTCTACTAATTTAAATTAAAGATATCTTACAGTCGAGAGCTGGAATTTCAAGCTTTTGCGGTTGAAATTCCTCCAGCATAATCTATCCCACCATGATCCATACACAGATATAACAGCTAATATGAAGTTACCAATGTCCTCTACATACCCCACGTAAAATCATACAAAAAGCCACAGGATGGTAGTATAAACTAGAAGGCTGTGATGGCTCTCAGAAGCAGCCATAATAAAGACTTCGCAAGTCTGAAAACCCCTTACAGAACAATAAGCTGGACAAGATACAATACTATCATTAAGACACATATGAAACAGCCTAACAGTTATTATCAAACATGAATATTCAACTGCAAGAGACTAAACCTTTCATCTCATTGTGAGTCTGCTTCAATGCCCTAAGCTTTTATAGCACTTTCTTCAGAATCTGAATTACATAATCATCCTTCCCCTGAGTATATGGGGGTTAACAATGCCACAGTACTAAATGGCTTTCATAATTACATCCTATCACATAATCCACAAACTGGGAGGCCTTTGATTCCAACTTACTGAGAAACTTCGAGACACAATGAACCTTGTCTCATTTTCTCTCACTGCCTGTTAGTTTCTTTGCTTTCAGCTTTCATATTTGAACTCTAGTCCTCAGCCCCCTATGACTGTTGGGAGCATCTACTTCTCTGCTTCTACTCTCCTGCAATTGCAAGCTAACCACCCTCACCCCCTATGACTGTTGGGAGCATCTACTTCTCTGCTTCTACCCTCCCGCAACTGCAAGCTAACCACCCTGTCTTGACACTTGGGGGTAGAAACCGATTTTTTACTCACCTTCAAAGCCACCATCAGTCCATTAACAGGCACCTCTTTGTGAAGATGCCCATTTATGTTCAGGTAACATAATTCCTTAACTTCTATTTGCTTCCTTGGACCAGGACCTTGGCCCAAGTTGACACTTGTCTAATGCACAGTCTTCTAAAATAATCATTTGATCTCAAATATGAAATATTTCCCCAACTCAATCTGTCTAGAAGAATGTCATTCTGACCATAAAGCTTGTTGATAAAGATTTTATGGTTTTGCATGACTCCTGTATCTTCTTTGTTTTAATGGAAGTTTTTGGATTAGAGCCATCAAATGATAAGTTGTTTTAACTTTTAGATAATATTCCTGATTATCAACCAAAAATGTTGGAAAGGAGCATGTGAAGCATTTGAGAAGGATCTTGGCCTTTTACAGCAGGCAAGCTATATGCAACACTATCAAAATGTGATTTCCATAAAAAGGACATGGATTGTTTGAGAGAGAGTCTTCGGAAGTGTGATAGCTGTGTTTCCAAAGGAAGACGGGTTGTCATAGAATAACTAGGGCCATGTGCCTAATGTTTTCTTAGGTTTTCCTTGGGCCATGTGCTTGGTGTCTGCTTGGCCCTTCCTAGTACTACATGCTCAATGTTTTCCCAGGCCTGACTTGGCTATGTGGTCAGTGCCTGCTTGGGCCCACCTAGGACCATGTGCCTTGAATCTGCCCGGGTTACATTCCACTTTGGCATGCCCGCCGGGGTTTGAATTTGGGTCAGTGTGACAGTATGCTCCAACTTACTGTTAGACCAAAACCTGACGAACAACTATTTTTTAAGATGTTGGAGCTTAAATATCTGAAAAATCAAATAGGCAACAAGATGACCAATGCATATGAAAAAATTGATTGTTTTTTGATAGACTTGGATTCTTCTTACAAGATATAAACTTTTAGAACAAAGTTTTTTGAAGGAAGACATTCACCAAAGATATTGTGGATAACCCGCGTAGAAGTTTTCGTCTCAAGAGATTTATTGATGAATGATTGCAATGACATGGCCCATTAAGTTTTGTGAGATATCTCCTGGGATTTGGACCTGGGGCTCTGTAAACAAAATCCTCACTGCTTTTACCTGTCTACCTTATCCTATTAAACAATTTCATCTGAATCCTATTTTATAGTGCAGTCAAACACAAATTTCAAGCAACCGACCAAAACTTCTGAGGTTGATTGTACCTGTTTATGGACCTGGGGGTGATGACAATCCCTCTAATTACAGAACTACAATGATTTGTTCTTTGCATAGATTTTTTTTCTATTTGATAAGCTCCCTTTGTGGTACAACTTAGGCTTAGATGTCACGATTGAGGGATATCTCTTCAATCAAATTCACTAGGAACTTGCAGTCGACCTTGTCCATTGGGGTACATGGTTCTCAGCAAGTTACATGCGCTATTATACCCATTTCAACACTTTATTTTGTCTCTTGGGAATCTGGGATTTGAACCTGAGATTCCATGATGAAAGCCCCAATGCTTTTAAGTTTTTACCACTTGAACTCTCTAATTTCATGTAGCTGGGTGCTCAAACACTGGTTTTCCGAAGCAACAGACCAAAAGTTCAATCATACCTATCAATGAATTTGGGTTTAAAGAAAATCCCTCTAATTACAGAACTATAATGTTATCATTATGCTCTTTGTGTGAAACTTTTTTTTGTTGGGATAAATTCCCTTTGTGGGGTAACTGTAACTTACAATCCATGTCTGATGGTATTCTTCTTTGAAATTCACCCAGGGCTTGTTGCACTTGGCTATGTCTGTTGGGGGTATGCCACTCCATTGAATGGGATATAGTACTTTGTCCAATTTCAACACTTTATCATGTCTCTTTGGTATTTGAACCTGGGCTTCATTATGCCCTTTCCAATGCTTTTGCCACTTGAGCTCATCTCATCCAACTATTTCATCTAGTTCTGTTGGTGTACACTATAGCTGGTAATTCTATTGAGATAAACAATACCTGGCACGTTGGATGCAGTATTTAACTCACTTTCAACACATTATCATCTTTCATGGAGATTTAAACACGGAGTTTCATGATGAAAGCCCAATGATTTTACCACTTGAGATCATTCCATTCAACAATTCCATCAAGTTCTATTTAACAGTCTACTTAAACAAGGTTTTTCCAAGCAATGGACCGAAACATTGATCATACCTATGGGGCTAAATACAATCCCTCTAATAAGAGAACAATCATGATTTCCCCTTTCTGCAAAACTTTTACTCAATTCAATTTTATCTGTTTTTAAATTATTTCAACAAGGCTGGGAATAAAAAGAATCCCTCTTATTACATAACCACAATGATATTCCTTTGCATGAAACTTAAAATCAGTTCAGTTTTATTTATTTTACATTATTTAGTATTTGCTGATGTAATTTCATTTCGGGCCAGTAAATGATTTTGTATTGTGATCATCTGAGAGTGTTGTATGAAAGAAAATACAATTTCAATGTTTTGACTATGGCTGAATTAGGTCTGTGGGTTCAGAGTAAAAACAAAAATGTTTTGTGGTGATAGTTGGGGATCACTCAACAAGACCTTAAAGAAAGTCTGGTAAATGGTCCTATAGAGGGGCCAACCACTCTTATTTTCTGATGTGGGAGTGTCCCATGAAACATCCAAAATTAAGCAACAGGAAAAGACAGAATCTTAACTCTAAAATGTGTAGACCCGATTTTCCTGGAAAGAAACTTCCAAGTGATTGCTAAAGATGGAGGTTCGGAGCTAGAACTTTGCAGCACCTGCACAGAAATTTTAAGGAGATTTTTTGCCAAATGGCAGCCTCAGTTTAGTGAATACCAAATTCCTCCAATTACAATTTTTACAAAAGGTTTTTGGTTCAAAGTCCGTAAAAAACAGCAGTGAAAGCAAGAAATTTCATTATAAAAGAAACAATTTTTCTGTGAAACACACCTCACTCACAGTAGCATCTGCTGAGAAAAATCTGATGGCTGCCCCTCCACTCCCATTTCCTTAGTAAGGTTATATGACTAGGGGTTTCTAAATTGAGAAATCTGAAATGCAGCAAGAGGGTTTCTTTCTACCACAAGGTTCAAAAATTTTTACGTAGGGCCCTTAGTCCAAATCATAGCGGAGACATGGAATATAGTCATTTTGAAATAGGCTGCAAGAGTATATGAATAAAGGTTCGGCAATCTTACATTTAAATATAGTCACCAGGAGATGCAAGTGCATGAACCTGAACCTGAGTTTTCTGGTGACAATGCTTCAAAAAAATTAAAAAACTTACAGAAAGTTTAACAGATGCCACAAGCTATCATAATCCTCTTAAAATTAGCTTGGAAACAACTAGTAATACAAAGTGCATATTACTGTTAGCTTTTCTGGTCTTCATAGGCAAGGTTTTCCATGTAACTTTGTTGTGGAGCTGATATAACTATCATGTTCATTGGTGTAATATAAGACGATTTCTTCTTCTTATTAAAAAATTGAAAGTGATAATGACAGCAGGGGAGGCCCTCATCAAAGGAGCAAAACTGGAATTTGAAAATACAAGCACCCCAGAGTTGAGGACAGACAAGCAAGGAAACGTTATGCAAGCTGTCCAACAACAGGGACAATCTCCTATGGCCTCCCTTGTATTAGGATTATAAACATATATCAAGCTGCCCAACAAGTATCACATTCATGACTTGTTGGTGAGAAAATTTGTCAGGTGGACAAATATATGGGTTTCTTGCCAATGCTCTGGGAATTGAAGTCCCTTTACTTGTATGGTGCAGCTCCGTGTTTATATGCGCGATGAAATGAGTTGTTCTGGTGGCCTTGCGACCGGGGATCCAATAGGGGCACTCCACTGACCCTGCGGCAAAAGCTTGCGGTTATCCGCGAGAAGACTTTGCTTGGAGAGCGGGAAAGGGAGTGAGGAAAAGAGGATGGGGAATTAATGTTGCGGGTAGAATAGCAGATTTTTGCATACACTAATTAGAAATTTCAACACACATTTATAAGAAGAAAACAACAAAGCCTTGATGCTATTGGCTAGAGGAAAACATGCATACAAAGATGCACACATTCATATGCCTTGGAAAATTGAAATTTCTTCCTTTATTAGCATCTCAACAAGGTTGTACATAGCATGAGAATGGATGAAAATATGGAGGAGAGAAGTGGAAGAATTGGCTAACTCTTTTGCTCTTTCACAAGAAAATGCTCTCTCATGAACTCACAAATTTGCTACCCATTGGAAATGGGAAGCCTTTACATTTTATAAGAAGAGAGGTGACTCTTCATCTAACCCCCAATGACTCTTCATATGTTTTAACACAACTTTAAACCTTTCACCTTCCTAGGAAAAACATTTAGTCCCTTTTTATAACATAAAGGTGACTTTATACATTAGAAACCTAAGGTTACTTTTTAATTACATTAAAGACATGAAAAAGTGCACCCCCAACGAAGAATTAGAACTTTGAAGAGAGGGAAAGTCGGGGAGGGTGAGAGAAGAGAGAGAAAGAAGAAAGAGGAAGAATCATGCTGAAGAAGAAGCTGCTCCTGATGACTTGATCTCACTCCCTGACTGATCTCCGTCCTGTGCCGCTGGAAAGATCTCAACTCCCTTGAATTCCTTACTGAATCGAGCTGCAACAGATGCCACTTTGTTAGCGTGAGGAATGCGCACGCAACTCAGAGTTTCCGTCCAACCATCCAAAACATTGTTGATGTCTCTGCACTTTTCGAATCAGGATGAATGCTTCTCTGTAATGAGTGCAATGGTGACATGAATCCCAACTAGAGACTCCAGAGTGTCTTCATCCATGAGTCCAGTGCAATTCCTTGTAGATACGCATCCGTGTTATTCCATTCATTCACAACCCTTTCCTTTGTGATGACTGTCATCTTGGTCCAGGTGGGAATTTGCAATGCAAGTGAGATAGCCTTAGGGGAAATGACCGTCATGGCTGTGTCGTTGTCTTACCGGATTGTTTGTGTATCAGGTTCATAGTGATGTGAGCAGGCCAAGACCAACTCAATGCTTTGTACAAACACGAGATGTCCACCAATTGTGAACAGTCCACTTGTGAATACTTTGTCTTCATTTTTCCCCTTTTGGTTAGCTAGCATGCGTGACTTAAGATCATCAAGATCCATATAGGTGACATCACTTTCACCCACCTCAGCATACTCCGACGAGAGAGCCTGCACTGGTTTTACCCCTGTGAATTTGAACTTCATGTTTCCTTGACACTTACTATATTTGGAAAAGGCAACTTACTATTTTTAGTAAGTGTCAGAATTCACCTCTCTTGACCCCAATTGGTGATGTTAGCTTGAATGATTACTCTTTAGTGTACTCCTTCTGCGGGAACTACTATTTTGATATGACCTACTATTGATAGTAAGCACCCGTATAAGAGACTTCTATTTTTAGTAAGTGGTGATTTTGACCCTTTTTTGACCGCACCAGCACAATTAGCTTTCTCAAGTGTCCTTGTATTCACTACTTTCTTCTCGACTGCTTCCTGGAATGACTTACTATTTATAGTTAGTACACATATAGGGAATTTACTATTTTTAGTAAGTGGCCGTTTTCACCAATTCTGGCACTGTAAAACCACTCTGACCTTCTGAATGTCCTCTGTGCACACCGTCTTCGCCGCAACTACTTCTGGTGTTAACTTGCCAAAAATAGCTGGTCTCCGTGTAGGAAGATTTACTATTTTTGGAAAGTGGGTCTCTGGTGGTCAGTTTGTGACGAAACGAACTTTTCTGGAATAGGTTTTCGATACTCAGTGCACCTCTGAAATTTCAGCTTGATCCGATGCCGGAAACGAGAGATTTTAAAATTTCAATTTTTGTGGCGGGGAAACGAGGGTTTGCTCGCCGTAAAAAATCTAGGCCGTGCATGGAAAAACTTTCTCTGGGATCCTTTTGGTGCCTAGAAAACTAAAAGTTCGCAAAAAATGACACTTCGGTCCATTTGATATTTTGTGAGATATGATCGAATTTGTCTCCACGGACTTCGAGGTTTTCAGGCAAAAAATCTTCGTTTGAATCCGTTCTTTTTTGTGTTTTTTCTTGATTATGGGGATCATTTGAGGACAAGTCCTCCGCATTTTGTCAGCATAGCATGAATTAAAGGAGGCTATGAAAAGGGTGGGGGCGCATTTGGCTTATTGCACCTTTCGTCCCTTTGCTTAGGTGCAATAGGGACATAAAAATGTGCCTTGCCCTCATGAGGACAAGTGGTGGCTTCTAATTTGTCCTTGAGTTGAAGAGGGGGCTGGAAGCTGAGAGATGGTCGCATGTGTGACCTGGAGGCTAAAATGGGGTGGGGTGCATTTTTATGTCCCTCATGTCCCTTTGCAAAAGGGACAAAGGGTGCAAGAAAATGCGCCTTGCTCTGGGAATGCCAAGTGTTGCGCATGTAGGAGTTAGGTAGGTGTGTAGGTCAAAGCGGTCAAAGGGGCTTAGGTGAGTGCCGACAGGTCATATGGGTGTCTAGAGGGCTACATAGGGGTTGGGCGCATTTTTGTGCACCTCATGTCCCTTTGCAAAGATGCAAAGGGGACATGAAAATGCGCCTTCACCTGGTTGTGCCATGTGTCCCACTGAAAAATTGCCTAAGTACCGAAGAGCGTACCTTGAGAGCTGACTTGCGAAGGCCATATTTTAAGCTTCCGGATGGATTTTTGGGCGCTTCCTTATATGATTTTGCATGCAATACATCATCTGAGAAGAATGGTGAGGGTATCAAGGCTTGAATCTTACTGCAACACCTCCAAATGGCTCTTTTTTTTCTCGGGATTGCTCATTGTGCGCCGAAAGAATGAGTTGCCTAAAGAGGTGCATGGGGTTTCAAGATGTTCCATCTTTTCCACCATGTAGAGTATTGAAAATGCTTTCCATAGGTACTATGTTGGGTTTATAACTCATTGTGGAGCTCCCAGAATCTTGCTTCGAAGTTCAGGTCCTCTTTCACAGTGCAGGCTCCATCAGGCCCAAAAAATTGCTTTCGCTGAATTGGCTCCAAAATCTCCTAAACTCCCCTAAATCTTCCGAAATTAGTTCCACAACATTTTTAGCTCTTGAATACTCCTCCATGATGAGTTTTAGCCTTTAGATCCACTCCGGGGATGATGCACTAGTCATAGGAAGGCTTATGATAGCCCTTCCCAAAATGGCTCAAAACTCCATTGTTGAACACTTTGCTCCAGAAGTTCCTTGAATGGTTTTTTCTTCCTAAATCACCTAGGGGGATACATGACAATCACTTAGGGATCACTTTGATGACAGGATAGGGCTGGTATTGTGGATGAACTGACCTAGGGGGTGTTTTGGGAAGGTATGACTTTCAAATTTTTCGACACTGTGGTATAGTTGTCCTGTTTTCTAGTGAATTTTGCCCTTGCAAAAACACAGGACAACATGACTCATGATATGTAGTGTGTATTGGTCATTCTGAACTTTAAGTGTTTATAGACATATCAATTTGAGAAGCAAATCTATAGCTATTAGCAATCACTGTAAAAGAGTATCAAATCTACAAATACATGCATTGTACAACATCTCTTACCAAACTAGTGAAGTTTACAAGTACAAGGTAGTATCACATTCAAGTAGACTAGACTTGTAATCTAAATAAAGATCCCAATCCATGTCAAATGCTAGTTCATCTGGTGCTGATAAAGTAAGGGCAACGCTAGAGCCATAATTACTTGGGTTGACTTCATGTTTGAATCATGTGACGATAGAATTTGGAAACTTTTATTTGATTATTTTCAATGATCTTTTCCAAAAGTGCACAATTTTTAACAAATTCAAATGGAAATAAATGAACTTCAATGAATTTCCACATTTTTCAACAAGTTCGTTCAAAATCACAAATTTTAAATTCCAACATTAATTTTTGCTGAATCTGGTAACTATGACCTGAGCTATTTCTCTGAGCATGGGCAACAAGCCTATCCTTGAAGTCTTGTAGAATGTTCTCTTCAATGTCTGCCAAGGAAACATATCCTTTTTCATCTCGTGAACTACCATAATTGAATGTCCTTGTAGATCCAATTATGTTCTCTGGATGGTGCCAAGGTAGAAGGTAAAAATTGGAGTGAATATGCATAAATCTTGAGCTTTGGTGAATTAAAATGTTTCTGCTTCATGGATGGGATGATTGCATATTTACTCCAATTTCACTCACATGCTATTAAACTAATCACATGAATTAAACTGGACTTGGTGTGCTTAATGTTTTATAATAGGAAACAAAATGAACAAAAATAAAAATTTGCATTATAAAATACTAAATTGGTTTTGATATTTATTCTTGAAAGAAAATAAATATCTAACAAAGCAAAGGATCATCTACTCAATATTGCTCTGTTAAGTCTATGGGAGTCGGGACTAAGTTAACAAATTGTTTTTAACCAGGTGGATGAAATATTCTGCTAATTTAAATTACAGATATCTTACAGTCAAGAGCTGGAATTTCAAGCTTTTGCTGTTGAAATTCCTCTAGCATAATCTATCCCACCATGATCCATACACAGATATAACAGTTAACATGAAGTTACCAATGTCCTCTACATACCCCACGTAAAATCATACAAAAAGCCACAGGATGGTAGTATAAACTAGAAGGCTGTGATGGCTCTCAGAAGCAGCCATAATAAAGACTGCGCAAGTCTGAAAACCCCTTACAGAACAATAAGCTGGACAAGATACAATACTATCATTAAGACACATATGAAACAGCCTAACAGTTATTATCAAACATGAATATTCAACTGCAAGAGACTAAACCTTTCATCTCATTGTGAGTCTGCTTCAATGCCCTAAGCTTCTATAGCACCTTCTTCAGAATCTGAATTACATAATCATCCTTCTCCTGAGTATATGGGGTTTAACAATACCGCAGTACTAAAAGGCTTTCATAATTACATCCTATCACATAATCCACAAACTGGGAGGCCTTTGATTCCAACTGACTGAGAAACTTGGAGAAACCATGAACCTTGTCTCATTTTCTCTCACTGCCTGTTAGTTTCTTTCGTTTCAGCTTTCATATTTCAATTCTAGTCCTCAGCCCCTTATGACTTTTGGGAGCATCTACTTCTCTGCTTCTACTCTCCCACAACTGCAAGCTAACCACCCTGACCCCCTATGACTGTTGGGAGCATCTACTTCTCTGCTTCTACCCTCCCGCAACTGCAAGCTAACCACCCTGACCCCTATGACTGTTGGGAGCATCTACTTCTCTGCTTCTACCCTCCCGCAACTGCAAGCTAAATACCCTGTCTTGACACTTGGGGGTAGAAACAGTTTTTTTACTCACCTTCAAAGCCGCCATCAGTCCCTTAATAGGCACCTCTTTGTGAAGTTGCCCATTTATGTTCAGGTAACATAATTCCTCAACTTCTATTTGCTTCCTTGGATCAGGACCTTGGCCCAAGTTGGCACTTGTCTAATGCACAGTCCTCTAAAATAATCGTTTGATCTCAAATATGAAATATTTCCCCAACTCAATCTGTCTGTAAGTATGTCATTCTGACCTTAAAGCTTGTTGATAAAGATTTTATGGTTTTGCATGACCCCTGTATCTTCTTTGTTTTAATTAAAGTTTTTGGACACGTATAAGAGCCATCAAATGATAAGTTGTTTTAGATAATATTCCTGATTATCAACCAAAAATGTTGGAAAGGAGCATGTGAAGCATTTGAGAAGGATCTTGGCCTTTTACAGCAGGCAAGTTATATACAACACTATCAAAATGCGATTTCCATAAAAAGGATATGGATTATTTGAGAGAGAGTCTTCAGAAGTGTGATAGCAGTGTTTCCAAAGGAAGACAGGGGTTGTCATAGAATAACCAGGGCCGTGTGCCTAGTGTTTTCTTAGGTTTGCCTTGGGCCATGTGCTTGGTGTCTGCTTGGCCCGTCCTAGTACCACATGCTCAATGTTCTCCCAGGCCTGACTTGGCTATGTGATCAGTGCCTGCTTGGGCCCACCGAGGACCATGTGACTGGAACCTGCCCGGGTTACATTCCATTTTAGCATGCCTGCTGGGGTTTGAATTTGGGTCAGTGTGACAGTGTGCTCCAACTTACTGCTAGACCAAAACCTGACGAAAAACTATTTTTTAAGATGTTGGAGCTTAAATATCTGAAAAATCAAATAGGCAACAAGATGACCGATGCATATGAAAAAAATGATTGTTTTTTGATAGACTTGGATTCTTCTTACAAGATATAAACTTTTAGAACAAAGTTTTTTGAAGGAAGACATTCACCAAAGATCTTGTGGATAACCCGCATAGAAGCTTTCATCTCAAGAGATTTATTGATGAATGATTGCAATGACATGGCCCATTGAGTTTTGTGAGATATCTTTGCCAAAAGCCCCTTTAAGCTGACATGGGAAATCAGGTTATATCTAAGATTGTAGATATACTTGATATGTTTTTCTGAAGGGACCCAAAGCTCCTCTAGGTAATCTGTATGAGAAGTTTGGGGCTTTTGGCCAAGATGGGATACCCCAATATCTCACAAAACTTAAAGAGCCATGCCATTGCAATCATTGTCCAATGAATCACTCAACGAAGTCGTAACCATCCCAAGGCTTGAGATTTGTTCCAACCAATCATTGAACCGAAGGTACACAATAAACCTATAATCTTTGCATGATAATATTATTACTGTCTTGAGAACTGATTGTGGAGCACTATCTCTTTGCATGATAATATTATTATTGTCTTGAGAACTAAATGTGGAGCACTATCTCTTAAAAGATAAATGCATAGCTTCATTAGTACAACATACCAAGGTGAAGCAAGAGGACAATCTTGTTGGAAAGACTTTGAAGACCACATGATCACGAAGTGCACCATCAACCCCGGCTACTATTAAAGTACCAAGGAATAAAATACAAAATCATTATCAAATTGAATGTTCTGAGACCATTCCCAGTAACTCATGTATCAATTCTATACATTATCATTTGATTATATCAAGCTTTTGAATATCAATTAAAAATTTAAAACCAGAATATCCTTCTTTCTTGTGGCTTGATCCTAAGGCACAGCCTGCCAACCAATTATTAAAATTTTCAAAACACATTGGCCTTCTGCAAAACACGTTTGACCAGTGACAATCATGTTAGGCAAGATGCTATCAATGCACTCTGCGATAGCTTTGGCAACTATCATATAAAGAATATATAGAAATGTTTCAAGTCTCCAGTTCCTGATTCCTCCCTTCTCATCTCTTTTGGAGATTAACTCGATGATCCCTCTATTCAAATCTTAGACCAAAAAGTCTAATCGTATCAAAGCTTGATACAAATTAAATAAATTTTCTAGAACTAAATCAATGTTAGCTTGAAAAAACTCAATTGGAGTTCCATTCAGACCAGGGGGCTTACACTTCTGAAGACATAAGATTGCAGATTTGTTCTCATCTTTGATGATGTATTTCTCAAGCTGAAGCATCAATACATCAAAAAGCTTCTTAACAACACATTCTCAAATATGACCAGCCAGATCCACATGTTATTTTTCTTCCTCTGAAGTGAAAAACCCTTTACAAAAGGAGAACAAAGCTTCTTGTTCTTGTTCAATCTTTATGAACAAAAACAAGAAGGTCGTTCAAATCTGTTTCTACTTCCAAAATAATATTGTAAACATTGATCAAATTTTTGATGGGAAAATTTTAGGATGCAGTGTTTTTTCTACGTTTGTCTCATTTAAAGGCCTGAAAAGAACTCAGATGTTTGTCTTTTTTCCCTAAACATTTTCCTCTACCCCTTACCTTCCCTGTCCGAGGCTTCTTGAAGAGTCTCATTAAAGGTAAATGCTACAGCCCTCTTGCCACTCCTTTAAATTTCTTGTTGCTATGTCCAGTCCTAGTACTGGTGTATGCTCTCTTGTATGAACTTTTGTCTTGATGCTTCTGGGGCTCTTGTTATAAGATTCACTTGCCACCATTTTATATTTGTTCTGTATTTGCATCTATGTTCATTTCATGACATCAATGTTCTGCTTGAATTATTCCAACTACAGCATTGTTCCAAGACATCACCAATGTGCATTGAGATATACGACGAGGTTGGGCTTGGTGGAGGAGCTTCAGGTGTTTCAGGAGGACTTTTGCATCCTTATTCTCCGAAAGGTTTCAATAACTTACTCATGTTTTTGGTATGTTAGAAGGGGCCTTGCCTTTTCTTGTGTGTTGTATATTCAACTTCAGTTGTCTCTTATCAAGCATTCCAGTGTGTATGCAATGCAGTGCATTTATCACTGTCTTGTTTGTTTTCCTTGAAGTTAAATCTAATGTAGGCTTCTTCTTGTTATTGTTCTGGGGTATATCTATTGACATGCAGATATAATCTTGCAGGCAAGCTTCTTTGGAATGGAAGAGAATGTTGGGAAGAGGCTCTAAAACTCTTAAGAGTTGCAGAAGCAGCAGTTGGCACTGAATCACAAAAAGGAGAAAACTTTAGTGCAAATAAGCAGCAGATTGTTGCAGAACGTATTGTTTGGAGAAGGTTTCAGTCTCGACCCCGTTTTTCTAATCACCTGTCTTCTGAAAAGTTTCAATTCCTTGCTCATAGTTCTGATTTGCTCTTTGTTCTGTATTATTAAGATTGTGACTAGATATTGGATAGTCTCAGTGTCTTTGGAAGGCAACATATGGCTTCCAAGTGGTTTATCTCCTTGGAAGTAGATGCCAGAACTGGCAAGCGATCTCTCTCCTTGAAAGGCTCTGTCAGGGTTTCTGAGTGTTTTTTCTCCTTGGAAGGCTACATTTGAGCCGATAAGTGATCTATCTCTTTAGGAGGTTATGGTAGTGTAGTGACTCCTCCCCCGAAAAGGCTTCTTAGGGGACATCGAATGGCCTATGTATATTGAAAAACAAATGCAGAGTTGTGCATTCTGTGCATAGGCAAGGTTACAACACCATGCACAAAGAAGGATGCAGTGCAAATCTTAAGTCCCTTGTGCAGATGTTCCCAAGGTTTGGGCTGGATCACACACAAAAAAGACAAGCAAAGACAAGTGCAATGGATGAAAAGCAACGTGATGGGAAAAGGCAAGTTGGCAGCTGACAAATGCATCTGACCTATCAGAGATGGTGCAGCTAGCAAAAAAGGCAAGGATCAATGCAGGTGGGATGTTGATATCAGGATTAGTTCAAGGTGGAAGCCACTTGTACGTACAAAGCATGATATGTGATGAGATTAGTGGATTCAGATAAGGCTGATTAGGAGGGTCGGGCGCCTATATAAGCCTATCTCCTTTACCAAATATGGACATGTCTTGGTTTTAATACAAAAGTAGAGCATCTAAAAGAAGACTGCTATTTTGACTTAAGGCTAAGGGAACCCTCCATGGCAGTCCCCTTGTCTGTACTTATGCAGACAAGGTAGGTCAACCGATTGTAGGATGTATTAGGTAGCATTTTGAGAACTGAAATAAACATGTTTATGGCATATTAATGTTTATTTATGCGTTTGTGTTGGTTAATTATGCGTTGCTGCTGGCAGAATGCTGGTTTTCTGCAGGTTAGATTTCTGTTTCTCTTTGCATTGATTTATGTAGAGTAGAGTAGAATATATTGTGTACGTTTAAATTCAATAAGGCCCTGTGCAGAGTAATGTTCGGCTGTCTGTTGAAAGGAAGTACTGGATGGGAAGAGTTCTGCGCGCATTGGTAGAATGGAGCATGTTAGAAGTGTTGCGTGCATGCCGTTATGTTAGGATAGGTTGTGTTATGGACAAGCCGATGTGAATGAGTGGCAGTCATGCACGGCCAGCACATATGAGAAAGTGTTCTGGACAAGGAGAACGGAGAGTTTGAAGCAAAAAATATTATACTACGGAAGCTCCACTGACTTGCAAGAGAGACTAATGCTTACTGTGATAATTCAGATACTTGAACTCTGAGGGGGCTGCATTGCTTATAACACTTCGACAAGCTATAATATATAATAATACGTACCTGGTACGAGTATGGTTCGGGTATGCTGTGGGTACGTACCCACAGACCCCGACTATGGAAATGCGTACCTGGGGCTTGTGGGTACGTACCCACGGTTTTTTTTTTTAAAGTGCAAAAAAATAAATAAAACTTGAGGGCTTTGACTAGAATTGAACCCTTGGAAAGTTTGTGTGAGATTCAATATTGCTAATAGGCTCCGAAGTGTCAAGAGAGATGAAAAGGATTTCATTTGGTTGACTTACTATTTGGGGGCTTTCCTGTTGCTCCTCATGGGTCCTCTATTCTTCAGTCAATTTGGAAGGCATGGGATTCGGGAACAAGTGAAGCACGTGGTGGTTGGGCAGCTTATCTTCTCTTCCTTTGACACTAGGTACCAAGCCTACAAATTGATTTCGTCGAATATGAAATATAATGACAAGATCCTTCCCTTGACAAGAGACTGCTCTGCCCTCCTTTGGTTTGAAAAAGGAATTAAAATATTTCATGACTTGTATAGATTTGGGAAGTGGATGGAATGGACAGACCTTAAAGCTTTCTATAAGCTTCCTCAATCTTAGTTCAGAATGTATACAATGGTCAGAAATGCTTTCACAGCTCCCTCTACTGGACTAATTATGGAGGATGAGAATGACTTTTGGGATACTATGAGGTGGCTCAAAGGGCCCCCTCTCCAAGAGGCTACCTCCAAACAACTCTATGAAAAGATTGCCTTCTCCCCAAACCTTTCCCTGGGCCTGAACAATAAGTGGAATGTTTTTGAGAGCCCATTAGTAGATGGACTCATAGATTTAATGTTTTGTGGTCTTCTTGTCTTCATGTCAAAGAAATCTTGCTTTAGATGGCTTCTGATTCATAATAAGCTTGTTGTTGGCTTCTAATATTTTTATAGGTTAGCTGAGAGTATAAGCTTGTTGTTTTCTTTAAATTTTTATATATATTTATATTTTTTACTTTTTAAAAATATATTGTACAAACGTACCCACAGCGTACCGTACCTGAGTTTTTTAAAAATTTTTCCATTTCAGCGTACTGTACCCGTGACCATACCGAAACAGTCTAGCTTTGAGGTAACCCCATCGGGATATATGCACATCAGCTGCCACAATTCCATATCATTGTTGGTTACTATTGGAACATATGTTTGTTCTATACAACTGCTGGGTCATGGGGCATGTCCAATTTGCATATTGGCCCATGTATATTCCAAAACATTTTTCATACCAAGCTTTTTAGAAACTGTAAACATTTTTAACTTCTACAATCTATGGTTCAGATACATTCTACTGCTGTCACACAGAACGTCTGCAAGATTTTAGTAATTGTTTAATACATTAAGCTGTCTTTCCAAGTTTCTTTTGTTGTATATTTCAATTCTTATGTCATCGTGACCATTTATGATTTTAAACATGTTATGGTGTGCATCTCAGGGGCATTTTGAAAACTGCGTTGAATGCAAAGAATGTCAATGACATGAGAAAAGTAAGCGAGGATTCTTGATTGGTTTATTCATAATAATCCGATTTTCAATTAAAAAACAAAATCCAAGCATGTGTTTTTTTCCATCTTCTCATTCTATATTGTTTGCATATGTATATAGAGTGCCCATATTTCTCTGTCCGATTGCAAAATATCCCATGTAAATGGCATTGCAGCTCAGGAACTTTTGCCTGGAATGGTTCTTCCTTCAGATTTTGCCCTATATATGCCACAAGCTGTCAATATCCATCCTGAGCGATACCTTAAGGTGCATGTCAATTACCTCTATGCTTTGCAAGAAATCTTTTAGCACTTGAGAGATTGCTTGTTCTGTCTTAAAAAAATCCATTTTGTTTAAAATGTGTTCAGCTTACAAGTATAGCAGCATCAACTTTGGAATATCAATGAATGCAGGCTCTGTTTATGGCATGCCAAAAGGAAGCAAGGGATTTGTCAGCTGGAGGATGTTCAGGAACTCACGTGTCATTGCATAAAAGGAATATTAATGGTCTCCTTCAATTTTCAGGTGATTTTGCTCATAGCATCAAATATTTTTTCGTCTTATTCTAAATGACTATGAGAATGATGGCTACACCTGCCACTGGAATGGAAAACATAGTATAGTCTAAACTCTACTCACCCACGGTGATCTTAACACTATGGAATTTAAACAACTAATTATGTTGCCATCTACAATCATGAGCTAAAATTCTGTAGATGGACTAAAAAAAGTTCAAGCATACTGACAACTTATAGTTGATGAAATTATGCATGCTCCCCGAGTCAAAAAACATTTTCACTCTTTGTTTCTTTGGAAACACCACCCCCTCACCCCCCCTCTGCACCCCAATTAAGGGTTTGTGGAATGTTAATTCTCGAAAGTGCATGGCATGAAACAATTTGTTGGGAGTCTTTTGATTCTTCCATTGTCTCTTACTTAAACTCTCCCCCCACTTCTTCACCCTCATCTTCTTCTAAATTGGCACCTTCAATGTAGAATAGTTTCTTTGTAGGATATTTATGTCCTTGACTGTTCTTTTTGTCATAGTTGAAACAAATTCGTTTGATTGTTTCTCTTCAATTAATTGAGGAGTCTATTTGGTAGGTTGACGGAATGATGGTGTTGGATTGTTACGCTCTTTGCTAGTGTTCGTTCAATGTGTGTCGTTTTACCAAATCTCTCTCTTGTGCCCTACGGGAAAAGATAATGGACTACAACATAGAACTCATATTCAACATGCAAACATCATGTTGGATGTTATCCTTGAGCCCACCAAAAATAAGTCATTGAGGTTATTCTCCATGATGTCCTCTAATCGTAAGGATAGGTTCTAGAATTGTTAAATATAATCTCTGACAAGTCCTATTCATGGTAGTTTGGCTAGTTGATTGAAGTATTTCTCCATCACGTTGTTGTGATAGTGCCTCTGTAGTTCATCAGTGAACATTGACCATGTGATGGTCAAGCCCTTTTTATTCTTTTGTGCACATAACCATTTATACCAAGTAAATTGATCTTGTTCCAAATACAAAGATGCCATTACCACCTTCTGTACATAAGGGGCCGATGTAGATTAAAAAACTCCACGTTTGATTGATCAATGTGACTGGATACTTTCCATCAAACTTGGGCATCTACTTTTGGTAGTATGTTCAAACCCGTATATTGTAGTAAGAAGAGTTTTAAAGCTACACAAAATTGGAATTAGGGTTGCTTGGAGAACCAATTTGAACCGATTGAGAATTATTGGCTTGTGGTTGTGTGTGTTGAATTGAAAAGGAAATCATATTATCTATGAACTCTTTCAATATAAGCCATATCAAATTTTTATGCCATTTCGATTTGTATGTTACACAACTTGGAATTGAATTGACTCACTTTCTGATTTGTAGAGTTAAACCCTAGGGTTGAGGAGTCGACGAGTCCCATTTTTTGCTCCATATCTTCTTGAGGAGTTTTTCCTAAAGTGTCAATGCCATATTCGTTCCCTTGAGTTTGAGGTCCTGTCATGGTTAGGATTTAGGGTTCAAGGTTTGGGTCTAGGGTTTATGGTTTAAGGTTTAAGGTATGAAGTTCAGGGTTTAGGGTTTAAGGTTTATGTTTTAGAGTTCAGAGTTTAGGGTTTAGGGTTCATGGTGTAGGGTTTAGGGTTAAAAAATAGCTTTATTAGTGGTTTATACTATTGGGATAATCTCTCAAAGATGAGTCCAATGACAATAGTGGAAAACAATGCAAAAATATTGAAGATAGGGTTATCAATGACTAATATTGTTATAATCATGTTATCAAGGCAAATCTAATGACTATTATTTTGCACAATTGCAAAAAATTAAATTTTTATTTTTTCTATATAAATCCTCAAACAATACGACACTGATGGAAAATTTTAAGTTTTTCTTGATCGCGAGTTTACAATGCTCCAAACATATGCTAGGCCTGAAGAGAAATATACTATAGAAAACATCGCCCAATTTAAAATATGATACCACGTGTAATGAAATTACTTAGATGGATTCAAAAGAGGTCAAATATATGAACACCAACAAAATAATAACAATAATTTGTGATTATATGGGAAAAATAGAGCAAATCCATAAGATATGATAGAAAACATAACAAAATACTAGGATTATATGATTAACCACTTCAAGAGGGAAATCTCCACAACCTCACAATAAGAGAAGAACATGCCATATAATGATTAAGTACCATCCACCACCTCTTATATATACCATTTTTAGGCTATGGGTAGTCAATAGGCTATCCCTACTAACAATATTGAAACATAGAGAAATGTGATATGCCAAGGTAAGAGATTGTGTTAGCCATAAGTCGACCATATATATCCATATACACATTATAGGTTAAGGGCATAACAAAAACACTCAACATCACATTGTTACGTTTATGATTCAATCTCCTTTTGACCTTTCTTAGGCCTACACATAAATCGTAATGCAATGCTCCTTGCAATTGCATATATGTCATTCCTCTACGGGATTTTTGGTCTAACATTGAATTTCAAAAATGAAATTGTATTGAACTAAATCCTTTTGAAACCCCTTTGGATCAAACTTTCCAATTCCACCTCTCCCTTTACAAATGTCATGATGTGTTTATTTAAATACAATCTATTAATGATAATGTAAAATCCTTAAGACATCCTACCCATACGAAATTAAATACATTTCATACATTAAATAGTAAATAAGGACCAAATGATCTGTACATAGACAAACTTGATGCCATGAAAATCAACCCAATGAACATACTTTGAATTTTGTTTAACCTTCCTTGGCCTCCACTTATGATCCTAATACACTGCTTCAATGATTCTACTCTTTTTTCCGTCAAACTTCTTGTGCGCCATTGCATGAAATCTTTCAAGAACTCTTTGTGCGAAATTCCAATGAATTCATAGTTTTATATGTAGCATTTTGGTATCAATACGAGTCTTCTCTCATAATGTGAGATTTTGGAAAAGCTTCATGTAATGCCACATATGCTTGAGAGTATTCTGGGTTTGCGCCATAATTTCAAATATTTCTACCATCTCTAAGAGGGTTATTCTATATTAGAAACAATATCATGGATCTTCTTGAGACACTCTAATAATGTCACACACACAAATTTGTATTACAATACCCATTATCACATAACAAACAAGCCCAAAATAACAACATAATGTAAGCATACATAACTATGAAAAATTACATTGATTCCAAAAAAAACTAAAATATAGTTGAACTAAGCTTATTCCTCTACTCTATCATATTTTTGGTTGATGCAAGATTGCGTGTGAACCCATACACTCCTACATCATACACCATGTGTAAGAAAACATGTGAACTCAATGTTTACACATGTGGGCTAGGTGGTAGAACTACATTTTTGACTTCTGATAAGATCTTGGCATGTTTGCACGCTAACAAACATTTCCCCCATTCCAACGATTGGTCTCGGCTAGGAAAACCGACCTACTCCACCAAATCCGTTTTATTTACTTATATCCACGTGTTATCTCTATTTAGGATTATCTCCTCTATCTTGTTTGGGTGTTTCCTTTTGTCGCCACTCCTCATTTCCTTGCACAATGTCTTAGCTCACTACCCTCTCTCTGAGATACCTCTATTTTTTTCGTGCTCTCTACTATACCACATACTCTTTACTCATTTGCTCTTTCCTATGCACTATGATTTGTTACACTTCTATAGGTGCCTCATTTTCTCTTCATGCAATTTCTTGCCACACTATCTCACAAGCTCTATCTCTTATATTTTGCATGGTTTCCTCTCTTTCATGATGAACCCAATTCTCTTGGTGTGCTACTCTGCCTTCTTCTTTCAATAGTTTCAAATGAAATTATATCCATATTTCTGCACTTGCACTATATTGGATCTTCCATCGTACACCATCTCTTGGTCAAATTACAAAGGTCTTACCAACAAGACATGACATGCATCCATCAATAAGACATCACATAGAACTCTATCAATGAGCCAACCAATCTTCATTTCCACCTCACATTATTCCTGCACAACACCTACTCATCCTTCCACTAACCATGTCACTCTCTAAGGACTAAGATGTGGTCTTTGTTCAGTCGCAATTTCCATACCATTCTTGTGGATATAAATTTGTTCATTCTTTCGTTACCCAACACTACCATACAACATTTTCCCCTCATTGGACATCTCGTTCTGAAGATATGTCACCTTTGATACTACAAATATTTTCTTCTCACAAATTGTGAGATTGTTCTCATTGCATGCAATGCCTCTCCTTCCTTGGGGTATTCATATAGTGTTTTGGAGCTTTGTCTTCTTCTTCAACTTGTGTAACATGTGCACTAGCATCCTTTTTTATTTCCTTCATCTTTGTGTACATGCCGACACTCAAAATCTTGATGTCTATCCTGTTTGCTTTAAAAGCATGTACCATTGAATTGTGCACCACAACATCTACCTCTCAAAAAATAATCCTGTTTGCATTAAAAGCATGTACCATTGAATTGTGCACCACAACATCTACCTCTCAAAAAATAACCTTTTTCTTTAGTTGAGCTCATGTGCTTACTTCTCCCTCTCACTATTATATACCATCACTAAGATTGCCTTTTTTCTTTTGTACATAACTCTACAAGCCAACTTATTTTGATGTAAAGTATATTGATCTGCTTCTTCTAGTGTTTTCATTTTCACAATATTGATATTATCATGAATGACCCATTTCAATATGTTAATGTAACACACTATATTTTCCTAATCCATTTCATGATGACCAACATAATTTTTAATCTTATAAAACTCCCTATTGTATTCCACACACATATCATTTTGTCCCAAGTTTTACAACCTTATAAAAAAATCCAAATTTTAATCACAAGGAAAAAAAATCCTTTTAAGTTTTGTAATTGTCCACTCACAATGACTAATCCTGTCTTTACCCTTTATGTTTTCCTCCAATTGGAGTTCTTTCCACCGTAACTCACATGACCTCTTTGTTTAGTTTGCACAATCTTCACTTTCCTTTCTTTCACAACTTCATCTAGCTCCAAATATTATTCCATTTCTATGATCCAATTAATAATATATTTGGTGTTCATTGTACATGGAAAGTAAGGATCTTCAATTAGAACTCTACTGATTTTTGACATAGATTTCAATAACCTCTCTTCTCCCTTATATAGGAAATTCGGCATTGAAATTGCTGTTAACCAAAATATGCTCCATGCACATTTTTGTTAACCTTGTACCTCTAAAGGACCAAGACTCCCAAGTGCTTTCCCATTTTCTCTTGTTTCGCGGTATATGCTTTAGACCATGGTCCACGAACCATGCTGCAAAGTTGTGCATCACTCCCACACATTATGAGAGCCTGTCTTATACCTTGCTCATACTGTTTCAATTTGTGAACCATTTCATGAACCCGTGAAGCCTTGCACTTAGCCATGAAGCACTCTATTATATCACATTGTGTGCCAACACTATATCCCGTGACCTGCGCATGACTAAAAATCCTAAGCCCATCCACCCACATTAGGTTTTAAACCTTGCAATGCCATGAAACCTCGACTCTACTAGTAGAATGCTAACATGTCATTGACACACACTTATTCACATTCTTCCACAACATTTTTTATCCTCTCTTTCCTCACCGTCCTCCATTTCTTCTTATCGTATCATATTGACAACCTGTGCAATGCCGTGAAATATCACTCGAAACTGCAAATGCTTGTTTCAAGCCACATGGTTCTAACCAAGCCATGAAACACTGTTCAAATTCCTGAAACACTATCTAAAGCCATGAAGAGTTTCCTAGGCTGCACAACATTTTCTCAAGCCACGCCACCTTGTTTCAAGACATGAAGGTTTCATTGAGCCATGTATCTTCATGCTAAGTCGCACTACTTTAGCTTTGGCCACGACGTTTCTCCCAATGTTGCGGAACATTGCCAATGCTCCCCCTTCCACTTCCTCAACATCATTCTCACCGCAAGAGTATCCTCCAGTTCGTGACACTCTCTCCATGCTGCCATGTACTCAAACCAATTCTTCCACATATTCTATGTTATCGATCACTGTTAGACTACATTGATGTCCCGAGCTGCCCGTGTCACAAGAACGTTGCGATGGCCATGGAACTTGTTTTCCTACGTTGAGTGGTTACATATATTAATGTCCAACTTAATGCAATACAAGTGGGATAATAACATGAACTTACATGCCACAATACATTTCAAGCTTATAACAATTTCAAATGGTTGTTTGTCCCCTCTAGACACACAATTTACTACCATAATCTTGGATTTCTTACAACAAAGGACGATCCACCATTCTTCATTCACGAAATTTTGAATTGTTTCTCATGTCTTTTCCCTCCATTTTTCTTCTATAAAGAACATATTATGTTATGTTCTAAGGACCTTTAACCATTTTTGTCTTTTCTGCCTGTTGGCTCTTAGCCATTTCTTCCCTTCTCTAGAATTTTCCCGAATTATCACTTTTTATGTGTGATTTCTTAACCTCCATGTCGATGAATTTAATGCATCTAGGGCCTCATTTTACAGTTGATACAATTTTGTATATTTGAGTAATGTTGAATTTGTTGTGGCTTATATTTGTCCTACTCTTCTCTCCTGTCTCTCGAATCTCTTAGAGGTCATTCTTACCTATTACTAAGTTGTGATATATGTGTGTGAACTATACTTACATTTGATTAATATAATGTGTTATTCTCAAACATAGAGTGAAAGGAAGATCTATTCCTCTCTTGGTGCATCGTCTTTCCCTTTTTTTCTCTCCTTCTCCCTTTTCCCTTGCAATTGTTATGTTAGGTAGATTAGTGATAACAATAGGAGTAGAGAAAGATGAGAAGTCAACTCTCACCATAGGATTGCTTCAAGATGCCAATCCCACACTTGAGAAGCAATTCCATGTTGTGTTGTTAGTGAAAACTCTTTCGCAATGGATGCTTTCAATCTCCAACTTCTTCAGTTTCGCCTTCAATTCCTTCAGGTGTTTATTCTACATTACGCACATCATCTCGTGATAAATCCTCTTTTTGTAGTCTTCTTGCAATGTAATCAATTTGATCTACATTGTCCATAAAAAAATCCATGTTTTCAAAAACTTTGATCTATCGTCGCACCTCCTTGCGATCCTACACAGATAATTTATTCACTCTGTCTCAATTGTTCTCTTCCCACATCACAAAGATGGAGACTTACAAATCTTCAATCTTAGATTTGCTCCTCACTCTAAAACCAAATGATGTATCCATGATTATGGGTTCTAATAAAAAGGATACCTTATACTATGTAGCCTTACAAAATCGCACCTCCTTGCGATCCTACACAGATAATTTATTCACTCTGTCTCAATTGTTCTCTTCCCACATCACAAAGATGGAGACTTACAAATCTTCAATCTTAGATTTGCTCCTCACTCTAAAACCAAATGATGTATCCATGATTATGGGTTCTAATAAAAAGGATACCTTATACTATGTAGCCTTACAAAATCACACAATAGAATACCGACACCAAAAAAATTGACAACAAAAACAAAAATTTATTCAACACCAAAATTTTACACACACAAGACTGATCACCAATGATTCAATCACACACAATGCTCAAAAGCAAAAACACTCACTATCACATTGTTGTCTTTACGATTCAATCTCCTTTTGACCTTTCTTGGACTCGACCCAAATTTTAATGCAATATTCCTTTCAATTACATATAAGTTGTTATTCTACGAGATTTATGACCTAGAACCAAATTCTACAAACAAAACTGCATTGAACTAAATCCTCTCCAAACACATCTTGGATTGAACTCTCTCATTCCACCCATCCCTTTAAAAATGTCATAATGTGTTTATATAAACATAATTAATTACTTACAATATAATCCTTGAGACATCCTACCCATAATAAATTAAATGCATTACAAACATTATATGGTAAATAAGATCCAAAGGACCCATACATAAATACATTCAATACAACATAAATCAATCCAATAAACATAATCTGAAAGTTTTTAATACGTTGTCGACCTTCACTTATGATTTAGATATGTTGCTTCAATGATTCCACACTTTGTGCTATCGAAGAAGCTTTCTCAAAGAACTCTTCATGTGAAAGTCCAATGGCTTTGCGCTTTCATATGTAGCCTCGTAGTATCAAGTTGAGTCTTCTCTCATAACATGAGCTTATGAAAATGCTTTATGTAATGTTGCACATGTTTTTGAGTCTTTTGGTTCCATGTCATAATTTCAAATGGTCGTGCCATCTCTAAAAGTATTGTTATGGATTCAAAAAAATACCGCAAATCTTCTAAGACATTGACAATGCCACACACACAAATATGTGCAATTACCATACTTACTATCATATAATAGACATGCGTAAAAGACCATCATAGTATATGCATGCATAACTATGCTTAAAAAATTTGATGCCCAAACAAACTACAAAATGGTTGAACTTAACTTATTCCTATACCAGAAGTTGAAGATTTTGTAGAGTATATGTATGAAGTGCACCAACAAGTGTGTAAACAGTTTGAAAAGAGTATAAAGCAATACAAATGACACATAGTTATGTAAAGAAGGTAAGTTGAATTTCATGTTGGTGACATATGTTTAGCTCACTTGTGGAAGGATATATTTTTAGAAGGTCGATATGAAAATTTGAAGTGGAAAGAGATAGGACAATATAATGTATTTGAATTTCTTTGCATCCAATGCATACACGATTGAGTTTCCAGAGACAATAGACATATCAAACATTGTCAATGTATGAGATTTGTATCCTTATTTTGAAGGAAAAAGTAGTGGAGAAAGCACAAGCAAATATTTAGATTCAATTGATTGGAGAACACACATCCTAGAGACAATTTGTAAGGCAACAACAAGAATGAATGATACAAGATTCAAGACAAAATGCAACATGAATTACATAGAATATGTGGTTAAGTGGAAAGGCAAAGGGGTTGAATATGCTACATGGATCAAAACAACTGATGCAATAAAGTATAGAATGCCATTATAAGGCTTGTATGAGCAAGAATTCATGGAATATGTTTTAACCCAGGGTGTATGTTACAAGAGTATATGGGTTCACAAGCAATCCACATCAACCAAAAATAGTTAAGAGTAGTTTTTTTTTTTCATATTTCTCAGTTGTGTTTTGTGGCATATGCAGAGGAGTTGAAAAGGTTTGTAGTATCTTCTAGAGACCAAACCATATTTTAGAAGGTGGTGTGAGCTAGTATTTCAATGGAACAACATAGAATTCTATTTGTCAGATAAAAAAGGTCATGCCATGAAAAGAAGGGCCAAAATGCATTGTAACATATCCATGCAATGCATACGCCTTGAAAAGAATGGCGCGATGCTTTAGATGATGGGCATAAGACTTGAATACTTGGCACAAAATCAAAGAAAGTTTAGACAATTAGCTTTACATCACCCTTTGCCTTCATGCACGATATCACATACTTCATTTCTAGAGATTGATGTTATCACCAGTATCTACCACTAAAATCCATGAAGCCATTTGAGAAACACACATGGATTTACTTGGAAGGCTTGTGCGTAGTATTTTTGTGCAATAATGTAATGTGTGCGTGATATTCGAGAACAGAGTTATTCAAATTCAAATTATTCATTGCATAAAAGGAGTTGATGAAGATTTAACTAATCAACAATTGTGTTCATTGAACCGACTCAAAATTTAGTGAGTTGTGTTATGCATCAAGAAAAAGTTGGGCCTTATCTTGCTTAGTGGACTATGAAACATTTAATTTTGTATGAGGTTTTAATAAATGTCATATGGGTATCATG
The DNA here is from genome assembly GCA_019776745.2 of Taxus chinensis. Lineage (NCBI taxonomy): Eukaryota > Viridiplantae > Streptophyta > Pinopsida > Cupressales > Taxaceae > Taxus > Taxus chinensis. The sequence goes on along the minus strand of CM034154.1, from coordinate 35,224,286 downwards.
TAGCTAGAGTTTAGTTAGTTGGGGTGGTTTTATTCCTCTATAGTTTGGTTGGATTGCTGTAAGTTGTAGAATTTAGATTGTTATAGTCAACCACTCTAATAAGAATAAGTAGTTTTTGTTGTTATTGTATCTCCTCATAGATTGTAAGGATTGTATGTGTTTGCAATCAGTGTCATGTTGACGTAGGTTGTTGTTTCCTCTTCAAATCAAATAAATTACTGTTTAAAGAATTCCTTCCATGTGTGTAACATAGTGAGCCAATCAAGGATCATGGGGTTTTGAAACAATTCATGGTATAAGGTTTTTTTTAATTAGACTCCCTAAGAGTGTCTGCATGAAATACATACCTTTGTGAAAACATTGTTGGCACATTAACCAAGGCCTCCAGGGTTAGTAGTACCTCATGAAAGAGTTATTTTTTAGCGGATCCCAAGAGGGATATTTACAAGATCTAAGCAGACCAAAGTTAAGGACTCCAAAGACTGGGTAGACATTGTTTCTGCAACTCATATTCTTGTTTCTCCTAGTAGCTCAGCGCTCCAAAGATGTCCTCTAAATATAAGCTCCAATAAACCCTAAACCTATCAAATCTTCAAGAACATATTTGTGAGTGTAAGCAAAGAAGACTATGTGACGATGATATATAGAAATGAGAACAATGACACCTATAAATAGGGGAACATATCCTGAAGTCACGATTTCTCTTAGCTAACAACATCGATCATGGTCAATGATGTCAGCTAGAAAAGGGGATCAAATAATCTATTAGAGATTTATTATGTGAGGATGTAAGGAATGTTACATGTCAATTATTTTGAATAAACTAATAAACATTAACCATACAATTAAGAATATAGTTTTTGATACTTACAACTATGATAAAATGTTATAATGATTTTAATACTTATAACTACGATAACAATTGTTGAAAACACAAGAATAAATAAATACTTAGTTGTGCAAAGTGGTACAATTGTGATATGGATGAGCAGACTGTGTGAATAGGCTAATATGAATTTGGAAATGCTTCGTCTTTAGAACCAAACCTTGAAACCACATATGTGTAGGACCATGCAACTCAATTTGGGGCATATTACAGTCTTGGATTGCTCTGTACGGTTTTGAACCTGTACATAATGGGGTTTTGTAACTTCACTTGCCCTTCACTGTCCTAAAAATGAGTGATGTTGTCCATTAGTATGGCTCACACAACTTCGTCACCACCTGTAGTGACCTACAACAAATAGAAACCCTAGATACCTGCAACAAACTTCATGAAATAATTAAATTACAAAAGGAGAAATATGTGTGTGGGTGATGATGGACTACCCCTAAAGGTCAACCCTTGCTAAGCCAATCCAAATCTTGCAATACATCCCCTTGAACAAGAGCAAGCCTCATGTAGTTCTCTTAGTGTTGGTGTAAGTAGTGTATGCAATCTAGGTCGACCCCCTATTGGTGCCCTCGTGTTTCTTGACACAACGATAGTGGGCTAGCTATAGAGTAGAAAATGTACTTGACATGGTAGCAGTGCGATGTGGTGTGCTTCAAATTCTTAGACTAATCCCCTTTATCCCTTGAAGACATTTGACAATGCGTGGAGTGACTTGCTCTTGCCAAGACATGGATTTAGGACCTTTGAATGGTTGGAAATGGAGGAAGCTAGAATTTTGAACTTGGTTTGAGTGCTTCAAACCTATGCGGTGACTTCTCTAAATGATGTGCAACTTCTTTAGGATGTTTTGGGAGAATCTTGAGTGCTTTAGCATTGATATTTGCAATAGAAGTGCTTGAGAATGTCAAGTGAGCTATAAAATGCAATTGAATTGCGTGTATAGGCTTCCATATGTTAAATATTCACATTATGGCTAACCTAGGGAAGATGAATTGACTCACATATGGTATTCAAATTAGAAAAAGAGTCATTAGATGAGAGGGTTTGGGACCATACAGGTTGGCTTAAACCGTAGTATGACTTGACTCTTTTTTGTACGGTCCCGAACATGGAATTAATGATGACAAAACCGAAGTCCGAGAAATATGCCCAGGGTTAGATTATTGCTCTAGATAATATTATAAGGATGAGGGATAAAACAAAGTGTAGAGATTAACAAGTCATAAGAGAGATATAGAGATATGCCCATTGAACTTAGAATATGAGCATTTGTCTTAACATAACAACAAAATCCAAACTTATCATTGCCAAAGGACAAGTCACCAAATTTGAGTGTCTACACCTTGTGCTCCAAAGATGGTCTCTAAGTATAAGCTCCAATAAACATTAAACCTATTAAATCTTTAAGGACATATTTTTTAGCGCAAACAAAGGGGACTATGTGATGGTGATATGGAGAAATGACAATGATGATACCTATAAATAGCGGAACATACCATGAAGTCATGATCTCTCTTAGCTGACAACATCAATCATGGTCAATGATGTTGGCTAGAAGGGGATCTATTAGATGGCATTGACCATTGTCGATGTCATCGACCACAAATAGCCCACAAAAGGTAAAAACAAAGAAGAGAGAATGGAGGTAGATAAGACATTTGGAGTAGGTTTGAAGGTGTTATAGGAAGATGATATCAAGGTGGTAAAGTTGAGGATATCAAGTGGTTATAAGGAGGTAATAAGGAGGGAGTAGGAAGGCACACTACGGAAAACTAGGGTTAGTGTCACAACGAGTCTCTCACCAAGTATTGCCAACTAGCCCAACTCCACTCATGTCGCCCCTTAAGGAACACACCCAATAAGGTTAATGCATTGATATCCACCAAACATAAATCATTTGTAAGAGTGAAAAATAAGGTGTATACAATGCCAACCTAGAAAGCATTACCACATGGAAACGCTTTGGAATCAAAACATGAGATGTGGTAGGTTCCCTTCGTGACCCTTCTTGTTGTCAATTATATTTCTTATGGTGTAAGTGATGTTACCATCTGACCTTGTGTGGAAACATGGCCTCATTTAGGAACTTGGTCGATGTGTGGTGACATGTACTTGGATGCATGAGGGACTTTGCAGAAGTGGCCATCAACTAACTCCTTATTTCTTGTTATGGGACATCATTAATTTCATTTCCGCACAAAATAGTCATGATTTAACTACACAACATTTATTTTGCATTTTGTAGAAGTTCGTAGACATGTCACTCTTTAAATAGTAACTTTAACCTACAAAACTTCACAGAAACTCAAATTGTAAAAAAAATCATAACTTACAAACGATAGAGTGTCATGTGACTTCGTGGACCCCCACATACTCATAAGGACACATACGACCTTGCAAAGAAAGTAAAATCATCGAGTTTTAAAGGATCTCGATGGTTAGTGACACTGCATGTATGTTTGCAGGGTATCACAGAGCTTCATAGGCTTGTAACAAGTGTAACACTCCAAGAAGGTGTGCATAAACACATAGACTTGAGTCCTTCAACCACCAAATGTTGCAAATACTTACTACTTCTATTCCTCATTGTTTTTGGTTGTTGCGAGATTGCTTACGAACCTGACTGTTCTTACATAAGTTCTCTCTATTTATTGGTGGCATAAAATTTGAGTTTTCCTCTTCCATATTTGCTTGTACCTATTTTTGGTTAGTGGATGTGATGTTTTAATTGTTGTGGTCTCTAAATTTGTGTTTTCATCTTCCATATTTGCATGCCTCTATCCAAGATTTGATAATATATAAATATGACGAATATATAAATATACCAAATAATTACCAAATTCATAATATAACTTATATCACACGATCCAAGATATATTTGTGGGCTAAGATACCCTATTCCAATGTACTCATAAATTAAATAATTTCTTTTAAGGTAGGGTAACACCATATTATACTCCTCCATGAAGGAATAACTTCATAAGATTTCCTGATATAAAAATGGTACTTCAAGGGGAACAACCTCTAATATTATTCCAACCTAATAGGATACTCTCTAGTTACATTTATTACAATGATTTTCACCTTATATAAATAGGCCTCCGATTAATAATAATGGAGGGGTGAACCATTAATTCCAATATAAGTCATCTTATTTCCCAATGTAAGTAATTCTACAAGTTACTCCCCTGGCCCAATATAACTAAGGGAGACGTGCCAAATGTCATCATCTTCATTAACACATTTACATTAGTATATCATATCCCTAGGTATATAAGATGGCATCCCTCATAAAAATGTTTCTTCGTTAAAACATGAGAAGAAACCACATGAGTGTTCCTCAAATCATTACACACTTCCTGCATGCTTGATCATCCAACCACCTGTGCATGATCTTGGTGGGAGATAGCTTTCAAGATGGTTCCATATTATGTTGCGCTACTATGATTTCATTCATTATTGTAGTTGTTCCTCCTTGACTACAATGCATAGCCATATTGATTACTCCTTTGATCCCTTGTATGTCTAAAATTGTTACTCATTTGACTCCATGTATAGCCATAGTGATTGATCATTCCATGTAAAGACAATTGTTGCTCCTTCAATTCATGATATGTCCATAGTTATAGATGCTTTGATGTGTCACAACATGCATCTATGATTGTTTTCTCTCATGATGATGTGGATGTCTATATGTTTTTATTCTCTTTTTCAGCTACTTTTACCACTTCAACATTTCCTTATGTTGTTTGTGCCACTTTGACCATTTATTCTGCCATTTATGCCTCTTTATCTTTACTTTTGCTAGGTCCTTTGTCTTTTGACTAGATATAGTGTTCTTTTCCTTTTATTCTTTTTGTTCGTATTCTTTTTAGCCCCATGCTCTACCTCGACCTTTCTTTGTCGTCATTGTGTGATAACATGCAAGATTACCTTCTTTATCTTATGCCAAAGCTTCATGGATTTCTTATATTCCCAAAGTCTTTAGCCAAGGATATCATTAATCAATCATCCCAACCATCCATATCCAAAGCATAAAAGTCTAAATGTAAAATACATTTCCACCGCAAGCTTCAAATTAAAAAAAAAACTTTCTTTGCGTGAAGATGGAGATGCTAGGCAAAATTCCATGTTGACTAGGTTATACCCACCATTAGGGTTTATAGATACAAAATCCTATTCTTATCCTCAACCTCTTCTTCATTATCCTTATCATCCTCAGCATTATTTTCTTCCTCTTTTTTTTTTACTCATCATCTACATCCTTATCATCGTCACCATTATTCTCTCTTCTTTTCATCTTCATCATACTTACCCTCCTTATCACATCATCACCGCCATTTTGTGCTTCTTCTCTTCCCTCTTCTTCATCCACATCCTTATCATTGTCACCATTGTTCTCTCTTCTTTTTCTGCTTCTTCATCTACATCCTCCCTCTCATATTTTTTCTTTTATGTCCCATATTGCTGAGAAAGCACGTTTGATTTCCTTCCAAGAAAGATCATATATGTCTTTTACGTAGATGAATCCACAAAGGTGCTTTGCAAAGCCAAAATCCCTCACTCAATAATCAGACTTCTTAAATTGGAGCCACCATTCTTTATCATTAACATCACCCTTCCCATAAAATCAGGTATCTCCATGCTCCATGAAAACTAGGACTTCAAGAAAACTTGCATTCATTGGATCTTTTTCCCTATCCTAGATCAAAGAATAAAAAGATGTGGGCAAGTAAATCTATATATTTTCTTTGAATAGCAAAAAATGATACTTGATTTGCTTAAGCAAAATGAAATATATGAATATTTTGTTAGTGTCGTGCCTTGAAAAAATGATAGATTTGCATTTCTAAAGGCCAAATTTGGATGGCCACAACTTCTTCAATTCTTTTCAAAAATTTTACTGTGACCACTTTTTGGAAAGCTTTGAAAAACCTCTTTCTAATTCCATGTTGACTAAAATTTCTGTGCACAAGTCATTTGAATCGTCTAATAAGGAAAATTTCTGCTTCATCTTGGCCTTGGCCTTGGCCTTGATATTAACAACATTAAGGTATGTTTGCCCGAATGTGTTAGAGGCCAGGATTTCTTTATTGGAGCAAATAAAAGGAGAGATTCCATTGATGTACTTCAACACCCTATGTTGCTCCATAGCATTTTGTTGCAGGCACACATGATAGTCATGGAATTTGTTTGTATAGCTTGGTTATGATATGTGCCAAGAGGTATCTAGTGCATATAATCACATTGCTATCATTATGAAGTTCTTCGGTAGTCACATTTGGCTATAGGCAATCTTCATATATGGTGCTAATTTCATAAATTCGAGACAAGTTTCTTTCAAAACATGAAGTCAATGTAGTGAAAACTATTATCAAACAGAATTTGCAACCAAAAACATCCTGCCTTTAAAATTAACACTAGAATTCCCGAAATCTGTATCACCTAACACTTTCAAGGAAATATAGTGAATACTCGGGTTTCATCCTCAAAATATGGGGTTTTTCCACTTTACAATTACTCTTACCATTTACTTGTTTTCTGATTGCAAGATTATTTGCAATGAAATATTTTTCAATAATTACAGTGCATACCAAGATGTAAATTTCATGTACATCTTTAAGTCAATTGCTATGTCACAACTGCAACACTTCTTCCATCTACAGAATATATGGAACACAGAAACATCATAAGACATCCATCTAAAAAGATAAACTAAGTCACAAACTTGCCGCTGGACTCTTATAATACAAAAATGTTTCAATACTGTGACAACTAATTAATGGCTACAAAGCATACTCACCATGAAATTTAGGTCCAGGAAGAGGACCCCCAATCCAAACCTACATCTATTGGTGATTATATTTAAATATATCATAGTTGTACCCTTCTCCATAAACTCTTGTACCTTGTTTCAAAATGACTTCCCTGTCAATACCAGTATGTTGATTGCTACATCCCCTGGTGACTCTGCTGCAAACTTGGTTTCCTTTTCTTCATCAATCAAAGTAATCATCATCATAATCATCTCTATTGAATAAGTTTCTGATTGTGTTTCCAACAAATACAAGCACAAGTAGAAGTCCAAAAAATTCGAATTCTCCCCCAAAACCAATGGCAACACTTGGTCCAGGAGCAATGAATGAGAATGGAGACCATCCCCAACCACCAAAGAAAGGTGTGCCAAATCCATATCCTCCAAAGATAGGAGGAGTTACAGGGGGATTAATGAATACATTTGTCCTGTATAAACAAGCAACGTTAGAAAATGCAAGAGACCATTTGAAGGTTAAAATGATCATTGGTTCCCTTGCATATGCAGAGCCTTGGATTGCATGCCATGAAAAAAAAATGTGGAAAATCCAAACATTCCGCAAAACATGTTTCAAAAGAGAGCCAATTTCCACTCAATGAACATTTTAGAACTACTTATAGAAAATGGTCTCATGTTTATAAGCTATTTTTCACCAATGGGCTAAGTCTTCACAAAATTTTAGCAAAATTAGATTCACCAAATAGCAATTTTTCCACAAAAACATCTGTCGAGTTTTCATAAGAAATGTACATTGAGTTATTAGATTGGCCAAAATCTACATGTATTAACCGTAAAGCTATTAATTTTCCGTTGAAGTAGCCTATGGCCCTATAGTACATATACTTAGTAAATTAAAAGAGTTTCCAATCATTCTATGTTGTAAAAAAGTTCTTATCCTATCTTACTGAAAAAGAGCCCTGAAACAATTCTCTATATAAAAAACATTTAGGAGGGAGGTTTAAGCCTCTAATCATTATACTCTAGATTTCTCATTAGTATGGAATTCACAGAATTTGTATAACATAGCCTCATGTTCAAGTGACATGTGAAAGCAAGGCACTTGCTTTTGATCTGATCAATGGCTAGAGGAAATTATTTGCAATAATACTACGAAGAAAGAGATATGTTACAAAATTTGTAACTTACATATGCTTCTCATTATAGAATTTCACTCCATCCCCAACATATGCACGAAAATTTGCAAGGTATGAATGCAATAGAAAACCCAAAAAATATCAATATTGAGGAATTTCTTGAGCCATGATGAATGTGGAAACATATCAAGGAAGAAGCACACTTTGATTTCTCTTTCTTTGCTGACAAATTAGTCCATGGAGAAGGTTACCCAAGAGTTGGGATCGAGCTTAGTCAAATGATCAGTACAAAAATATTATAACTTGATATTAAATATCATATACAGAGCAAAAGTGACATATTAATACATGCAGTTTGACAAACAATCTATTTAACTTCATTGATTACACTGTAGATGATCATTGATATATAAGATGCTGTCCCTACTTTAAGCACTTCATCTTGCACTCAACTCTAAATATGTTATTATCTATCTATATGTCAACTCTCCAAGATAACATAAAGATGCGCATGGTACAGCTACTTTTCCACTCACAAATGATGACAATTCACATTTGTCAACAATTAACCATGGTAGATCTTAACTGAACTCCCCAGCATCACCTAATTTCGGTGGCATTGATGGCATCACTTGTTCACTGCAATTGCAGTTCACAAAACGCATGGCTCGTCTCTTTAGAGTCAGGTTTATTTACCATGCCACTCTCAGTTCTGATTGTGTATTGCAGTCCACCAATATGCCCTTTTCTCCATGATTACACAGTTCACTCTAATATTATTGGTTATCACTGTCAGACTTTGGAGTTTGGACCCAGTCCATCACTTGTACTCTGGTGTAGATGGATTGGCAAGGCTAGATTCACCCTCTAACTTAGTCACGTGGGTGAAACCTAAGAATACAAAACTTGAACCATACATATGCCAACTTAGCGTGCGGGCTAGGCTGTCATTTTAAAAACCACACTGTTTATATTAGTTGGTTGATCTATAACAATAAACCCTAGGATCATAGCTATAATCATTTTTGTCCATGCAAATCTATTTGCTAAGTACCTATATGATAAACCCACCTCCAAAACAGATAAAGATCATGGCATAGAAAGAATTGCATGAGCACTAATCAAGGTGCCACACCAGCTGATCCCATTATGACCTTACAGTTTGTTCAAAGTTTCCTAATGTTCCCTGCAATGTTTCCAAGTTGCAAATTTCGTCTCTCTAAATGTTTACCCATCTTTCAGGCTGACATTGGACACCAGTCATTCCTGTTTTCTATGCTTTCCACGCCTGTTGCAACTCTTGATGCCAAACTCTGAGAGTATATTCCGATATAAGATACATGTTCATCTGGAAATGTGTCAAATATCTCTCTTCCTTTATGGGAAATCAAAATCGAATTGCAACTCTATGCTGTCTATAGGATAAGTTAGACAAGGCAAGCCCTGATTTGCTCTTAAGCTTTGTCACCAGGTTGAAACCTGAGGGGGTATGAATTAAAACAATATATAGGTAAAATAAAAATACCCCTTGCATGGATCTCCCTTACACCATATCCCGCATCTTGGCTAGATTGGAAGCAAAAAGAACTCCTTTACTTTCCATCTATATTCTCACAAAATAAATCTGAACAGAAATGACAGTACTTCGTCCCTGATTTACGAGGGAGAAATTCCAAACATGTTGCTCCTTGATGTGGAATTTGTGTCCAGACCAACCTAACATGTTGGCCATCTGTTTGATTGAAATTGAAAGGGTAACTGTTCCAAAAACAAACCTTGATTACGATCTTCTTTACCAGTTTGCCAGAAGATGGCACTCATAACAGCTATTCGGTATTGAAATAAAATGCTATGCTATAGAGAAATAAACATAGGATGGTGGGTAATACCAGAAAGAAAAGCCCAACAATGAAAAAAGTTCCTAAGTTAAGGAAATTCCAATAAGTACTGCAAGAGCTACCAAACATATCAAGTAGATATTGCACTACTGGCTACTGCAAAGGAGCCTATATCATATGAAGAGGCTAGTGAAAATCAGAATGGAAAAATCAGTCCGAGAACATTCATATCAATGGCAACTTATATTTAAAAAAAATCAACATACCTAGAGTTATTTATTCTGGGACCAGATGACCTAGGTGCTGAGCTAGGAGGATGGCTAGAACGAAAGGCTTGACCTCCAACACGTCCTCCGCTCTTTGCAGCCATGGCATCTCCTGTCGACCCAATAATCAACACCCCTGCTGCTAATGCTGCCATTGCCATCTTGGCTAAGCCCTCACCATCCCATCTCTTAATAAACTCCTTACTTTCACTGCCAATCAAAACAAAATATACTTCAGAAAATACTCTCTAAAATTCAACGGGATTTCAAGGGATGTAAACATTTTCATAAGTACGAAATGGCTGGCCAATCTTGGAATTCCAAAAATAAAATAAAATATCTTAATCCTGAGAGCAAAAACAAAAACAAAAGATTGTGCTAAGAGTTAAGCATTGGCAACACTCCTTACTCCCCTGAAGATGGACCCAAAAGTGCGATCCAAAACATCGGACAAAAACATTTTAAGCAGATGAACCCAGAAGAATTATAGTCTACAATAAACAGTGGCCCTTCTATATTTCGAAATGGATTGTTTAAATAGTTTGCTGGTTGCCCCTGATGTGGGCATTGATGCCTTGAAACTTTTTGAAGTGAATATAAAAAAATTTAGAAAGAAGGATTAGCTATTGGTACAGATATATTGTGGCAAATCCAAATTTTATGAAAATAATGGAATTATTTATTTGGGGAATTTTGCAGATGGGCAAATCTAATTTTTGAAAAATCTGTGACCCAAATTAAAATTATCATGAACCAAAAGCAGTACAATTCTCTCAGACCATTTAACAATAAATTCATTTTTTTTTTCCATCATGGGCCAAAAGTAGCATAATTCTCCAAGACCAAACAACATTAAATTCATTAAAAAACAACAAACCGTTAAATATTAAATACCTTGAAGAGGTAGTGTGATCTTCCTTATGAGAGGCTGAACAATGGCAGGGACGAAGTCTTAGCTTGTGCCTTGGGCTTCTGCCAGAACAATTCAATTTTACAGAAATAGTTCATCAGACTCTGCGTCAATGCCATTATAAACTTTGATTAAATTCAGCAAGGAAATCTACAATCACCAAAGAAATGTTTTTTTAGTAATGGATTGCTTGTAATGGTTGCCACCAGAGATTTATCCAAGTTGTCTGTGAATGATTAGACACGGTTTATAGGGTAGCTTCTGGGATACAAAATGCCACTAGGCAGAAACCTAGTGGTGCAGTCTCATGACATCTAGGAAGCTAGATATTTTGCGATGGATGAACGAGAGAGTTTTATTTCGTGCCCGAGTATGGTGGGGAAGAGATTCAGTAGCATATAGATCTAAGGGTTGTTTCTTTTCCTTGACTAAATTTTTAATCAATTGTTTATTGGTACCTGCCTTTATATTAATAATACAAAAGAGTTTTGGAAAACTCACGGTCCAACATCAAAATGTTACGAGAGCACGAGAAACGTCAACAGACAACAAAACAAGAAAACACATAATTAAACTAGGAACATGAGGCAGGAACACTGGGAGGTGGAGGAGGATCATCCCGTGGCAGAATGAAGCCCCCCCACATTCAACTCCTCAGACAGAGGATCAATCGCCCAACCACCCTGATCCGACATTTGTATGCTCAGCGGCACCACGATTCCCCAACCAGGCGGTGGAGAGCCTCCAGAACTGGCTCCCCGAGGAGGAGAGTTCCAGTTAGAAGCGCTAGCCACGACCTTACCTCGAGGTGGTCCAAAATTGGACGGAGCGGGACGACCCCGAGGAGGGGAAGGACGACGACTGTGAGATTTGCTTCGCCAACGTGACATAGGGGCAGATGGCGGGGCATGAGCATCTTCTGAAGGAACCCGACTCATAGTGTAAGAAGTGCTCGCCCAATGATCCAGAAGCTGTTGTAAGTGCATGAACTCCAACGCCACTTTCTGCGCGTGGGCCTGGATCTGCATTGTCACAGAAGTGATAATTACCATTTTGTTATTAACGGTAAGCTCCAAAGTAAGCTCAACAATTTGAAAAATAACATTATTTCTATCTTTCCACAACTGAAAGAGAATATTAGCTCAAAAAAGATTCCATATGAAAACAATCCGAGTAGGAAGATTAACAAAGTCACCAAAGAGGGTAGCTTTACAGTTCGGGGTGGAAGGGCAAGAAGAGAGAGTGAATCCAGTTCCAAACAGATTGGGCTCGCAGACATGTTTAGAAAACATGTTTGAAAGATTCAAGTCGCCACAAAAGGGACATTTAGGACTGGAGGACAATGTGACTTAACCACTCTCCCAATGGAAGGCCTTGATAAATAAGGCACCAAAGAAAGAAATTGAGCTTGGGTTCAAAGTTGGGATTCCAGGCCTTGCTAAGCGTTCGAAGCCAAGTGGAAACTGAAGAGTTTAGATTCCAGCGAGTATTGAGCTTGACGATAGCAGGAAATAAGGGGGACAAAAGATTGTAAATCATGCCAGACTAGTAGTTGAAAAAAGGAATGTCCATGTTCCACTACCACTCCCGCCACCAAACCAATGGAGGTTGGAAACCAAGCTTATGAAGCATAACATTAGACATCAACTCCTGGATCTTGAGCAGAGATGGAAGATCAAAATTGATCAAATTAAATTTTTGTTTTAATTCGTGCCACGGAAGCCAATCTCTCTAAGAGACGAGGTCTTAGATGGTATTGATGCCTTTGCGAGCAAGCCAGAGTGCCTTAATACTAGGGACTTTGGCTAGGGGGACAATATCATCGATAATGATAAGAAACCACCATATGTTGTGATCGTTGAAAGAAATCCTAGTGCGAAAGCCATCCCCAATCTAACAAAGCAATGCCTTGACAACTTCAAAAACTTTCCAAATATTTTTCACAACAAAGGTATCTGTGATTTTAATCGGTACTCTGGTGATGATCAAGGTATGTATCCCAATATTTTTCCAACATTTTTTTCCATAGGGAGAGCTTGAAGAGATGTAATGCCATAACAGGAATTTCCAGGCTTGGTTGTCATTGATGCATCTGACAACCCATTTTGCACAAAGAGAAATACTGTGCCTGTAGACATCAATACCTCTCAATCCACCTCGATTGCGTGGAAGGGTACAAACATCCCAAGCAACGCGGTGGAAGCCACCCTGTCGTGATTAGACCAAAGATAATCCTGTAGAAGTTTGGCCAGTTTGTCGAAGGATGCTCGTGAAGGGCACCAACACAACATAGTAAACTTTGGTGACAACCAAAATTTTAGTGCAAACTTGAAACTTGCCAGCCTAAGAAAGTAGCTTAGAGACCCAACACTGCAATTTTTGCTCCACTCAAAGTTCCATAGAGTGGTAGAATCACTATCAAAAGAAAAGAGAATCCCAAGGAATTTGAGTCTTTCCCCGCGTTTGATCCATCACCAAGGGTAAGTTGTCAGCCAATCGGGCATTGGCTAAGAACTTTGTTTAAAACCAAGAGACTTAGCTAATTAAACATTAGAGCCAAAAGCTTGACATAAGGTTTCCAAACACAAGACATCTTCTTTAATGTTCTGTTCATTCTCGGCTAATGTGAGGAAAGATCCATATGCGAAATGCCCATTGAAAAGATGGGAAGCATGATCAGGGAGAAAGATTCCCCGGATGCGTTCTCGCTCTACCCATTCGACAAAAAAAAAGCCAAGAGCATCAGCTGCAAGAACAAAAAGAGCAGAAGTGAGAGGGCACCCTTTCTTGATGGATCTAAATAGACTGATTGCTTGAGATTGTTGGCCAGTGATAGTGATACAAGAAGAGGCATCAAAAAACAAATTTTGAACAACATTGATAAAGAAAGGTGCAAACCCAAGGGCTTGAAGCATAACAATGATGAAGGGCCATTCGATATGGTGATACGCCTTTTCAAAAGCAATTTTCAGAAAGATAACCTGCTGTAGGGAAATTTTGGCCCACTCCATACCTTCCCAAATGACAATGAGGTTGTCTAGAATGTATTTGTGCTTAACAAAACTAGTTTGTTCTAGGTGAACCACCTTAGGAAGAAGGTTGGCAATTCGAAGAGTAAGAGCTTTAGCCAAAATCTTGTAGGAGACATTGAGTAGAGAAATAGGTTGCCAACTAGTGATAAGTTCAGGGTTCCCGACGTTAGGAATGAATTTGATCTTGCCCTTATTAATAGCATTACCCAAAGAGTGATTCTGCAAAGCCTCTTTGTAGACCTGAAAAAGGTCACTGCCAACCATAAACCAAGTAGCCTTGTAGAATTTGCATAGAAAACCGTTAATGCCTGAAGATTTATCATTAGCAAGAAAGAGGAGGGCATTGTAGAGCTCATCTAAAGAAAGAGGAACATCACAGTGTTTACTATCCTGAGAAGGCAGTTTGCAAGGAACCACTTCTACACAGTGTTGCAAAGCTGCTTGACTTGTCTTCAAGGGTTGTTGAGCCTAAAAAACAAGGGTGTAGTGATCCACAAAGGTATTGAAAATATCTGGGAGGCTTGTGACACGATCATGAGCTCGCTAGACAACTTTGATTTGCTATTTGACAAATTTACTCCGCAGGGATTTGAAGAAGCTTTGTCTCCCACTTTAATCTAGTGAAGCCTGACACAAATTTTAGTGCCTCCGACCTTGTGATTTTCAATAACCTTAAGTTGGTGACAGAGATTGGCCACCTGAAGCTGGGTAGGGATGTCAAAGGGTTGGGCTTCAAGTATAATAGAATTTCTCTGACATTCTTGAAGGAAAGCGAAATCTGCCCTTTTTTGAACCTGAGCAATCTGTTTTCCAAAACGACAAAGAAACTTAGCAGTATGTTGAATGATGACATTCCACCAGTCAACCCAACTGGCAGCGTAGGGTGGATGTGGTGTCATATTCCAAACTTTGGCAATGAGAGAGATAACTCCATCATGACTCAACAAGGATACATTAAGATAGAATTGATTGTTAGGCACTTTAAAAGGGGTACCACTCCATTGTACTTTGATGAAAGAAATGGGGCTGTGGTCTGACAATAAAATGCCCGACCAGACGACGATCATAGAATGACCGTTACTATCCAGATCAAAAGCTTGCTGCTGAGAGATCATAACACGATCTAACCTTTTAATGACCCTGTCAATACCTGCTCGAAAGTTGGACCAAGTAAACCAATTTTGAGAAGGGAGATCATTCCACCATCTAGAAAATGGATCATAAAGGCCCCAATGATTTTTAAAGTATAACCATGCCTCACGTTCCCCCACACACCACCTCATGGGAAGAGGCCCCAATTTATCCTCGAGATGCTCGACCATATTAAAGTCTACGCAAGCTAGCCAATAAGAAAAGGTAAGTTATCTCCCAACTAACGCCACAATGTCGTTCTTTCTGTGCCATCATTAGGAGCATAAATGTTGAAAATGCCAAACGAATAACCATTAATTTCCAATATAATCCACATAACACGATTCTGAGGGTCATGCCCTGTGGAAAAAATTAGAACATAAAATCTAGGAGAAATAGAAATAGAAGCACAACCTCTTCCTTCTATATGCGAAGAAAAAACATTCTTATAATCCAGAGCAATGCAAGTTAGATAAGTTTGAAGCATAAAACCAATAATATCAACTTCTTGTAAACAAATAACATCAATGTTACCAATAATTTGACAATATTTTTTAACAGAGTATTTTTTTGAGGACTTTGTGAGGCCTCAAACATTCCATGAAAGGAAATTCATGAAAACTCAGTCCTGGGCGTCCTGGAAACCACCCTAGAGTCAAACAAACCAAGTTTGTTAGAAAGTGCAAAAAACTAGTCTAGATTATGTTGCTCAATATGAATGGAGCGGCACTTAGCCCTATTTTCACCTCTTGCCCTAGTAGAAACCTCATGAGGTGGACTACGAGAGCGATGCTGAGAAAGAGAGGTTGACAAAACTATCCTAGTTCCCTGATTTTGCTGTAAGTAGACATAATGACTCTGTGTGGGTTGAGATACAGGTAGTGCTGGGGTTTCATCGTTGGGTTGAATTTCAAAATTACTAGTTGGTGTCGGCTGTGGGTTGGAAGAAGGTGAGGTCACTGTGGGAGGAGATTTTGACCCAGACAACTTCTTGCTGTTAACAACAGTCCAACCGTCAACCGTAGTACTAGGTTTAGGATTAGGGGTCGAGGGTGGGTTAGAAGCTTGTTTTGCTCACGTGATAAGAGGACAATCGCGAATGCAATGATCTAGAGCTTGACACCTAAAACATGTGTTAGGAAGGTTGAAATAAACAATTTTATGGGAGAAACATGTGGACCCAACCAGAATGTCAATATGGTCCCGCAAGTGCTTGGAAATATCCACCTCGACGTAGACCTGTTAATGGGTGCGCGCGTGAAAGAAATGTTCTATTGGACCCTAAAATAT
Source organism: Taxus chinensis (assembly GCA_019776745.2). Taxonomy (NCBI): domain Eukaryota; kingdom Viridiplantae; phylum Streptophyta; class Pinopsida; order Cupressales; family Taxaceae; genus Taxus; species Taxus chinensis. The sequence goes on along the minus strand of CM034154.1, from coordinate 35,208,015 downwards.
TGGCTAAGTACCAAGACGCATGCGTGTGTAGCACCAGTGAGAAGAAGGGAAATCAGGGGAAATCACGCAAGACAAAGAGGTTTAAGAAAGGTTTAAGAGAAACTAGGTCATGGAAGAGGTAGAACATGTGTTTAAAGGACTTAGACATATTTGGAATTATAGAGGCAATTGAGGAAACGCATGAGGACCCAACTAGGCATGATAAGTGGATAAGATGCCAACCTAGATCCTTGTATGCCAAGAAAAGGATATTACATGTAGGGAATATTCCCTGAAACAACATTACAGAGAGTGGATGGTTTACAAAGTAGCTACAAATTCACTAATGGAGGACCAAATCGACACTTGGTACATAACCTGCTTAGGAGAGAAGTCATGGCGGTGGTCGATGATCCTATTTAAAGATATGATTGGGTCAGGGACCTAACGAGAGATAGACAAAGGTAGAGAGAGAGATAAACAGAGGTAGAGAGAGAGATAGACAGGGATAGACAAAGATAGATAGAACACACATGCAGAAATACATAGAGTAATGAAGTGCTGCAGTAGTGCTATGGTTTAGAGTACTTAGTGTCAAGGGTTGTAAGGGATACCATGAAGCATATGTATGGGTACTGGGATCTATAAAAAGGGATAGAATGGGAAAAATTATAGTTAGGGTCTCATATCAAATAAAATTACAAGATTTAAGTCTCTATCATTTAATATATCTAGTCTGGGATGACCCTTTTGAATGTAGTATGGCTCCTAGAGATTCTATTAAATAAATATACATGGATCTGTTTTATACATTTTGGTTATGAGTGGAAACCCTCATGTTATATGACTTATCATGGCTTAGATCTAGTTTATTATACTTCTTAAAATGCCATCTAGCTTATGTGATGCAGTAATGTTTAGATCTGTCAGTTGTATCTTCTACCTTTTATAGTTAGTGAATGTACTTTTGTTTCTACAAATAATTAATCCTCCATTAATGGTAGAACTCTCTCACAAAGCTCACATAAAGGAGAGGCTCGGCGCTCGCTCGCACCTCGGGTGAGTGCCCAACATATGCTGGATGATAGGGGTAAAATAATGACTACATCTTGGTTCCATTGTTGGGACCTCTTTTCGAAGCTATTGTGAGAATGGTGCATGATGACAGAGCGCTTGACCTTGGACAATGTCAAAGCATGGCTTAAAAGAACAAAGGATGAGTTCGCTAAGAGATTTAGTACTGAACCTGAGTTTGATGCACGTAGATGGGTAGAAGAACATCTGTACCATGAGATGTATGAGACCTTCTTTTGTTGTTTTCCACTGGAGTTGTATGAATGGCTCTCGACGCATGCATCTAGATCAAGCTGGTACTATAGACCTCACGCATGGACCCAAGATGAGTATTAGAGGCTACATGATGCTGATCTGATTTAGACGCGTGCTGTTGATCATTGGTGGAGTAGAGTGTTGACGAGTTACACCTTGGAGTACGGAATTTCTACGTATTCCTTTCTGGAGATTGCCGAGTTTGATTTCTTGAGGGAGCCAAGAGGATAGTTCTTGTGTCTTATCCCTTTAGCTATAAAGATCCTGATCATTACACTTAGTTTGGAAGTATTTCCTATGGCCGGCTAAGCTTCTTCTGAGCGATGGGCGAGGAAGCTAGAGTGGAGGAAGATGACTGACCTTGCGGTATAAAAGGAGAGGGAAGAGAGACGAATTAAGTATAACGAGGCTCAGGAGAGAGAGTTGACAAGACAACGCGAAGCTGCGGGAGTGATGGATTTATGGAGGCAGACGTTGCGGGAAGGATTTGAGGTTCACACGGAGGATGTGGAATGTGAGAAATTTATGCTACCCCATCTTGGCAAGCACGGAAGAGAAACCCCCTTGGCTTCTGGAGAGAGCTCGTCATATGAAGAAAAGAGAAGAGTCATTGGCGCGCATCTGAATGCACCTGGTGACCAACCCAGGACGCTTAGTTTTCCAAATCCAGAGATAAGTATTACTAACCCAGTTGGTATTGGTGGAAGTAACCGATCAACACCTAAGAGGAATAACTTTTCATTTGGTACATCTGTGGATGCACAATCATTTCCTATGTTTGGAGGTATATTGTCTGGAATGACATTTGGGCAAAGTACAGGTACACAAACCTTGGGTATCACATCTGGAAGCAACGCGGGACACACATCTTATGGTGGTGCAAGATCACAAATTGTTGGTGTGTAGTTCAGCGCAACAGTGGGGATACAGGGCGTGACCACTTCAGGACCCTTGTCGGCTACAAGAGGAGGATCTAGTGGTGGAATAACAACCTGGTGGCCCTGGAGGATATGGTGGGTTAGGATGGATAGGTGCTGGTGGATCTATGGATCTGGTGGTGGAGGAAACATCGGAGGCAATGCAGGTTCTGGATCAGGCAGACAAGGGCCTCAACCACCTCAACAAGTATTTTTTGAAATGTCTTTGCATGTACCATATTACAAAGGTGTCGAGGATGCTGCAAAGCATGTACAAAAATGTGAGCTGCTATGACGTGCGAAGGGGATCACTACCCTAGAACGGAAGGCAAGTTAGTTTGCAACAACGTTGCAAGGGCGCACACATAGTTGGTACCAGAAGTATGACCCCCACCAGACAATAGTAGATTATACTGCGTTGCGTAATGCCTTCTTAACTGAATTCCATATCCCCGAGTTTGAACAAAAGAACATTAACGTCCTGAAGGAGATTTAACAGGGTATGGCAGAGAGTGTGTGGGAGTATGATGCATGTTTTAAGACTCTCTTGTCAAAACTGTCTTATGATATTCATCCTTCTTAGCATGCTCAATGATTTGTTGGAGGATTAATAACACCCTTTAAGAGAGCACTTTCGCATAAGACTTTCACAGACTCGCACGAGGCCTTGGAGGCTGCCCTGCGCACTGAGGCTGTGGGAAGCATGGATATCGACATTAGTCCTTTTCTTGAATCTCAGATTGCTGCAAAGGCAAAGCAGATGGAGAACCTATATGCGAACTCAGTACGTGAGGCTCGCAGTGGCCTATGGTGCACAAATTGTGAGGTAAAGGGGCATACGAAGGATAATTGTCCTCGGAGATCGGTACGTGCCATGACGGTAGACTGTGAAATTTTCCACAGAGATCATGATGCGAGTAGGTGTCCGCTACTACAGCGCGCGATCCGTAAGAATGTGTCTTACTATAGCAAGATTTCCACCTCTACTACTCATGACACCAAGGATTGTAGATTAATTGAACAGATACATGATGCCATTGATATTGGTGTGTGCTAGACTAGCGTTGCAAACAATTCCAAGGATGATGGTCGTCACTATGAAGGACGCGCGGATAGAGGAGCTTATGGAAGAAGCTTTGCGGAGGATTTAGAGGCCGTGGCAATCGCAGAAGTGAAAGAGGTGAATTCCCTCATGGAACTTGTTATAACTGTGGGTCCACAGCATTATAGGCGTGAATGTCCTGATCTGCCATAGTGCTCATGGTGTGGGAAGAAGCACAAGTATGAGGAGTGCCCGGAGCTATTTGAACACATGATCCAACAACGACGGAAAGACAAGGGCACCAGGATGGTAAGCATAATGAAGTCCCTCCTCAATGAAGGTGAGGCTACCTTTATTGAAAACCAAAACTATATTTACATCTGTACATTCAAAATTGTATGTGGGGGTGTTTTGGAACATCAATGGAAAGAAAAGTGAATGAGGGAGATGGAATGGAATGAAGGAAAGGAATGGAAAGGAATGAATGGAAGGAACATGCAATAGTTAGGTAAAAGCAGAGCCTAATATTGCATGGAGAAGAACAATAAATAACTAACACAAATAAAGCAGAGTTTGCATCAGCTAAACAAGAATGAGTAAAAGGGAACACACGTGAGCAAGTAGATAATCAGAGCTTGATCACTGTGAACTAGAACAACATATTAGTAGCATTGACAATAAGATCCAAGACAATATTTGCATGCAAGATTCAAACACTAACATCTAATGAACATAAGAACATCAAATGCTATAAGAGACAATGAATGGGACACAAAGTTCATATTTCATTAACTCCAAAATGTCTTCTCAAAAGAACACAAAGTTTCTTTCTTTGAAACAAAGCTTGCACACAAAATTATTTTCTTCTCCTCTCTCAAAGTCCCCTTTACAAATGAGCCCCTAACTTCCTTTTATAACCCAAAAGTTTGGTTACAAAGTAGTTAGGGTTTACATGAACATTAAATAGGGCATCTTAAGTGACTTTGACTTTTCAACCAACTTTATTAAAATCAACTAAAAATAGAAATCACTTAAGTTATCCAAATTTTTCCAAAAGTGAGTTTAATAATAACACCATTTTAAAATACCACTTTTAAAACATATGACAAAAACCAGTGCCTTATCCATTGAAATGGGGTCCGCCTATCTCAATCGTATGAGAAATGGACTCTCCCACTTCATTAGATACCAGGAAAACTATCTCCTCATCCCATCGATGAAATTAGGATCTGCCACCTTCGCCAATTGAAAGGATCTGAACCTTCCCAATGTTTTGAACATCTTTTCTTCTTCAAGAGGTTCATTTGGTCGAAGAATAGCCTCACAAAATACCTGCAATTCCAAGATCCTACCTGGCATATCATTCAGATTGACCATCTTTGATTGAATATTCTCAAACAAGTTCTTTAATTTGATGCAACGTTCCATTGAAGTTGAAGAGAAATTGATGGCAGGTATACATGTCCTTGAACAATTGTGAAAATTGCTTCCTCACATGTTTTGATGAATACCTCTGTTTTTTCTCATTTACAAGATCACAAGGGATCTCAGCTATGAACTCCTGAATCAAGGCGAGTGAAGTGAAGGCTTCATTGCATACACTCTCATAATGGATCATAGAATCCTCGAGAAGTGTCTTTCTTGATTTGAGATGCAGACACCAAAGAAAGTGTGTCCCTCGACATTCAAATTCAAGAATTCCTTCAATGGCTAAAGTTGAAGATTCCATACTTGTCATCTCCTGTAGACTAGGCAATATCTCATCCAAATTTGATATGTTAGAAACAAAAGTTTCCTTGAAAGAAATAATTGGATCAAGATATGCACTAATATCTTCATGGAGCTTAACAACTACTTTGATCACCTCTTTACCAAAAATGAGAATCTCTGAAAGCCAAGATTTAGTGACATGGCCCAATGTGTTTATTTCTTTTGAAAAATTGAGAGTTTCTTCATCAGGGGCAACCACTGCATCAGGTACTGGGAAAGTGGATGATATGGGATTTATCAGATGTTGAACATAATCCACCAATTGATTCTTTTCAGCCTTGAGCTGAGAGTTCTGAGACTTATATTTCTCAAGCCTCTTTAGCACGATATCCATTGAATCTCGGGCCATTGCCATGTCACTTTCCAATGTGGACTTCCCAAGTCCAAGTCTGGAAACTTCATAATCAGCAGATGTCATGGCATTACGTTCCTTGTCAACTTGTGGGATGGAAAGATCCACAAATCTGTTTCTGTCATCATCCACCATTATTCTCGAGAACACTTTAGGCTTCTTGGGAATGACATCATTTGAAAGCTTGAAAAGGGCATCGAAGTCAATGTCAATTGCCTTGACAACCCTCTTCCTTTTCTTGATTTCACAATCAACCCAAAAAGGAGTATCCTTCACCACTTCCGCATACAGAAGCCTGGAGTCCAAAGCAACATTCCCATTGTTCTCAACATCATTAGATTCTACAAGAATCCTTTCCACGACCTCAATTTCTGTAGAAATAACCTCGATATCTACCTCTTGAACATTAGGGAGATTTTGAGAAATCTCTTCATGAACTATAGGTTCAAAAGTGTTCGATATCTGGACTACTTGCACTTGAGTGGACTCTTGTGCAAGGCACAACTGAGGATTGTTTGTTATGAGCTTCTGCTTGAACTGTCAACAATGTGAGTAGAAGAATCTCTACTTGAAGTGGAAAATCCCTGATACACGCTCTCTTCCTTCACTAGGGCTAGGACCCTTAGATTTTTCACCTCGCACACCTTCTTTGGTGAAGTGGATTTTGGTAACCACTCCTTTCTTGCTTGATGTGTATGACTAGATGACATGGAGGTTGATTGAGAAGAAGCTTTGGTTGACTGGAGACCTCCTTGAGTTGGAAATTTTTGTAATCCTGAGGTATGATCTTGGATTGATGGTAACTTTGCAAGTTCTCTTTCATACCAGGATATGCTTCTTTCAAGAATCGGTTGATTCTTGTTATCAACAGAAAAATCATCTCTTTTGGTCCAATCAATTCGTGGGCAATGGGGTAAAAGCAACTTCATCATATGAGGGATTAATAACATCTTCATCATCACACACCAATGAATCTGGAGGGTTTCCGATGCGAAAGGCCTTGATCTAAGCAAGGGTTGGGTGGGAAATATCTCTCCTTCTCACTTCATGTTCGTCTGAACAGGCAGCCCATAAATCTTCCATGGTAGGGTTGTGTTGATACTTTTCTCCAAGAATCTTTTGCATATATCCATTGATATCAAACTGGAATCTCTTCACATATGGATGAATAGTGATGAGGGAAAACTCTTTCTCCATGAGTTGTGCACTGAAGAGATTTGGACATTGGTATTCCCCAATTTGGATTGGGAAATTAATTCCTGAATGATGTTTGTCACTGAGAAGATAGTGAACTTGGAATAGTTGTCGCACAAGCTCCATTAATGCCCACTTGTCACTGACATACTTAGGAAGCTTCCATGGAGTACCTGCAAAGCCACTCACGCGAATGTAGGAAAAGGATGAAAATTGAATAAACCATGTTCCCCATTGGGAAATGACATCCATGGCCTCTTTGGAGAATATTTCCTCTGTATTCTGATTCAAGTTTTAAATCACGCGGAAGGTGAATGCATCGTTAACTCTTTTGAAATGATGAGAGCTATTTTTGAAACTTAACTACAGATAATAATGGAAGACATTATTTGATGGACCCATGACTCCTTTCATTTCGAGCCCCAAAAATAGCTTTCTTCTAGCCACTGCATAAGTCAGGTATGATGTCATGTAGAAACATCCAGTCATCTTCACTTCGATCAATTGTTTGTGAAGAGTATCACTGATGATGGTGGCCCAATCCACAAACTCTCTCTTGGCAAGGATGATACAGATAAACTGATACATCCATGGGTGGAAAATCCTGGCAGAGGGTAGACCAAAGACTCGACTCAGGAGAGTGATCATGTCCCCGATTTCCTCCACGAACTCAATGTGGTACATATCCTTAGAAATCCGGCCAACTCGAGGCCTCTTGGTCACTAACCAGTTGTTATTAACCATCTATCTCCACTTGAGGGGTTCTTTATCCCAAAATTCTTTTGCTGAATTTCGAGCGATGTCAACATTCTTAGGGAAGTCAGGTATGTTGAGAAATTCCTCAATGTGCTCTGGTGTGATTAAGAGGAAAGGCTCGTGATTATCTTTATAAATTCCTCGTCTCTCGAGATCATAATGCTCTGCGCAGGTGATAACCAGCTCCAGGAATTGCACCGAGATCGGAAATGTTGCTGCTTGGGGTAGACCGCTATGGTAGAGCCTATTCGAGAATATGGTTTTCCCTTCAGCTTTCACCCGCTCACAAAATTGTTGCACATTGATGTGACCAAGATTTGTATCGGTGATATTGTCGTATGTAGACTTGATAGAATTGGGAGGGATGATTCCTTGAAATTTGTACTTGAGCATGGACTTATTTGATTTCTCCATTGGCTTCCTCGATTTTCCTGTAGATTTATTGGATTTTTCGGCCATTATGAATTTTACAGAAAAATGACTTAGGCACGCAAAATAATGTAAACGGTGTCGGGTCTCAGTCTCCGAACCACCGTTAATGCAAGAGGAATATAGCTCATTTTAATTATTATTATTATTATTTTTTAAAAATAATAATAATAATCGATCCCGGGTTACAATTTTTTTAAAATGTCAATACAAACATATTGAGACTAAGCTCGAGTTCCAAATTTGGTGATAACAACATTATTTATTATTTAATTAAAATCTCTCGATTTTAATATTTTACGCGGATCAATTTTAATCTTTTTCTTTTGGCAATGCGTGAGAAAGCTTTCCTTTGCATGCGTGAACCGTGACTTCTCTTCAACTGCGTGCAACTATTGTCAAGGAAAATGCATGAAAATTTTTTAATTTTGCATGAATTTCCTTTTTCTTGATCTTTGGCACATGAATTGCTTTATTTTTTTATTCAAATGCGTGGATTTCCTTTTGTTGGCTTTAAAAACTTTCATTATTTTTTATTACCAAGACAACTGCTGCGTTTAAAACAAATTTTTGGACTCTTCTCTTTCCTGGCATCTATCACCATGTGGATTTCTGTTTTTTTGCAAGCTTGAGATTGTTTTCTTCCTAGCATGATGGATCTCCTGCTCTTGAAAATGCGTGGTATTTACTTCACATGGGTGGACTGTTTTCTTGCTTTCCCCAAAAATGTGTTTATTTTGGTGTTTTTACCATTGCTTGTGGATCTTTTATTTTGCCCAAACTTTTACCAATGCGTAGTGGACTATATTTTTTTTCCTTCCAATGTCTTGGGTTCATGTGGATTTTTCTTCTTTTCCCCTTGGAACATTTTTTGGTTGTGGACAAATGTTTTGGATTGTTATGGCAATGGTTTGGATTTTGCTTGGTTTAGAAAACATGAAATGATTTGTTTTTATTTTCTTGGCGTGGTTTCCTTGCTCCTCCTCACTTGTGGACATGATTGCTTTGGCTGCGTGGAGGTTTTGCTTGTGAAATGCATGACCTTTCCTCTTTGGAATGCCTTTTTGTGTTTTTTCTTGAAGCTGTGTGGTTTTGGATCTTCCTTGACCTGCATTGGTCTCTCCTGTGTTGAAAACTTTCTGATTATTTTTTCCTTATCCTTGGACCAATGCGTGGACAATTTTAATCAAAATTTGCTTGTGAATTTAATGTTCTTGGCGAACAATGTGTATGGACTTTTTATGCATGAAAATATTGTTTACCAATGCTCTGGTCTATTGAAATTCTCCTTTTTATGGAATGTATTCCTCTTTCATTACTGTTTGAATGGAAAAATGTTTAGCAAAAAAATATTTCTCAAAACTTTCTTCAAGGAAATAAAAGAAGTTGGAAATAAAAATCCTCCAAGCTTCTTAATTAGTTTCATGACTTTTTCCAACATAAGTTTCACAAGAAATGGTTATGAATTAAAGAAGCTTCCCCGTAACTGTTTCCCCTTCCTATTGAAATAACCAATTTCCTCTTCCTTTGGGTAGTGACATTAATTGCTAGGAAAAAGGGAAAAAATATCAGCCATTTGCCAGCATAAATGGCAAGGCAAGCTGGAAATCCCCATTCCATTTCCCCATGTGGGATATCAGGAGATTTTTTACCTGTTTGCCAACCGGTTGGATTGACAATTAGTAGAAGAAATCCCACAAGTGGGGAAATAAGAAGAATTTTCTAGGAAAGGGGAAAACCGGGTACGGGAAGCCAATTTGGCATCCTTGACAATTGGAAGCGGAAGCTTAATTTTCCCCGACAATAAAGAAAAACTTGTCGATTGATTTTTTAATAAATATTATATTAATATTTATTTAATTAAAAACCCAAAAATTAATAAAATTGATTTTATTAAATAAAGGGTAATAAATTAATTAAATATTAATTAATTAATTATTAACGTAGTTTATGACCTGGCGGGAGGAGTTCTCGCCCGAAATGAACAAAACGAAGACCAAACGATCACAAGAATGAGACGATCACGACGAGGGTGATAAATCACGTGAAAGAATACTTTTGAAAAATTTCAAAATTTTCATGCTTATTAATTTTGCGAAGTCAAAATTAGCTGATAACAGTTGGCTCTAATTGGGGACAAGGACTTCACAGACGCAACAACGAACCCAGACCCAAATATTTAATGAACATGATCCCAAAAATGATGATGCACAAAAATGGGATGACAAAAAGAGAGGAAACCAAAAAACAAGGAAAAGAAACAAACCAAAATCCTAATTACCTATGTACATACGGGGGACAACCCGTTTTCAATTTTGATAGTGCTTGAGATATTGCCCGTTGTAGGGAAAAGGAAAATGAGTTCCATCGGGATATGCCAAGTAATAGGTGCTATCTCCACAAAATGTCTGATCTTGAAAGGGCCTAGCCACAGTGAATCAAACTTCCCGTGCTTTCCTTTTGGTTCACGTCTCTTGTCCCAAAGAAGAACTAAGTCATTGATTTGAAATTGTCTCTCCTTAGTTTTCCTGTCGAACAATTTCTTCACTTTGGATTGGTGTTCCTCGATCTTGTTTGCTACTTGACTTCTTTGTTCTTCAAGCTTGCTTAGGAACATGATCCTTTTATCCAACGCATTCATCATCAACTTCTTGAGCCAATCGTAATGCTGGTAACTCCAATGTGATGGGAATTTGAGCATCGGTTCCATACAAGAGTTGGAATGGAGACATCCCGATTGCTCTTTTGGGAGTTATGCGGTCAGCCCACAATGCATCATATAAATTTTTGTGCCAAGTTCTTTGATTTTCTTCTACTAACTTGCGCACGATAGTAATGATGTTTTTGTTACTGGATTCTTCCTTGACCATTTCCCTGCAGGTAGTAATTTGATGAATGAGATAAAGATATCCCATACCCATAACAAAAACCTATAATCTCTGTAGAAGAAAAATTGGAGGCATTGTCTATCACGATATTTTGTGGAATTCCATAACGAACCAATATATTCTCTTTGATGAAGTCACAGATTACCGCAGTAGATGTTTGTTTCACCGATATAGCTTCTACCCACTTTGTAAAGTAGTCAGTTGCAGTGAGCACGTGAGTATGACCAACACTAGAATTTGGATTCAGAACCCCGATGAAATCTAAACCCCATTGTTGAAAGGGTTCTTCAATGACAACTGGCTTCAAAGGCAAAGCCGCCAATTTAGGTCTTCCAACAAATTGCTGACAAGCTTCGCATTTGGCTACCCATTTTTGAGCATCAGAAAACATAGTGGGCCAGTAATAATGTGCTCACAAAATTTTATGAGCTGTCACTGGTCCAGAGAAATGACCACCGCAAGCATGATTGTGAAAGGCTTCAAATAACCTAGGTTGTTGTTCTTTATCGACACATCTGAGGAACATGCCATCAATTCCTTTCTTGAACAAAGTGTTGTCCCAAATGACGTACCTGATAGCTCTTAATTTGATAGCTCTCTTTTCCTTAGCTGTCAGATTCTCAGGACATTCACCATATGTGAGAAAGTAGGCTATATCAGAATACCATTCATCTGTGGTACTGACGAAAACTACCAGTGGTAAACTTTCTTCAACTGGTTCTTCTTCAGAGTCATCTCATGGCTCATTCTCTGCGATGAGTTGGCAAATTCCTCTTCCTCGAACTAACTTGGTAGGCTTGATGTCCAAGTCATATTCTTGGATCTTGGAGACCCAATTACCTCTTTTAGATCCTAGTTCTTGTTGTGTCAACATTGATTTAACTGTGGTGTCTGGAACTAAGACTTTGGTGTGAGAATTCAATACATAGTATCTGAAATGTTTCAAGGCTCTAACCACCGCGTACGCATGCCTATCAAGGGGAGTGTAATTGATTTCATGTTTCTTGAATCCATAACTCATGAATGCAATAGGAGATTCGATTCCCTCTTGATTGTGTTGAGTCAGGATGGAAGAGATCATGTGCGGTGAAGCATAACAATAGATTATGAAATCCTTTTTAAAATCAGGACACACCAATGTAGGAGCTTTTGCAATAGCACCCTTGATTTGTTCAAATGCTTCTCTACCTTCCTTCGACCATTTGAAGGATTCTTTTCCTTTCATCATATCAGCGATTTCTTTGGTCAGCTCAACGAAATTTGGCACAAAACCTTCTCAAAAAGTTCACCTTCCCAAAGAATGAGTGGACTCCAGGCTTACTTGTAGGTAAGGAAAGATTCTTGATAGCTTGAACGCATGCTCAGGATCGATCTTAGTTCCTTCTTTAGAAACAATATGACCTAGGTGTTTCCCTTTTGTAACTCCAAACACGAACTTATTTGATTCAGGGATTCCTTATGAAGTCTGCACCTTTGCAATATTTTCTCCAAATCTCTTAGGTGATCTTCTCACTTCTTTGAGAACACTGTCAAGTCATCTAGGTATATCACGATGATCTTGTCTTTATAATCTGTGAATGCCATATCCATAGCCCTTTGAAAGGTTGCGCCGACATTGATCAAACCAAAAGGCATTCTTCTATACATGAACATACCCCAGGGGGTGGTGAACACGGTTTTATGTTGGTCTTCTCTAGCCACTTCAATCTGATTATAACCAGAGAAACTGTCTAGCATGGATAGCATTTCCGATCCAGTTACTGCCTGTAAAATATGGTCCATGACTCGAAGTGGATAGTTATCCTTCAAGGAAGCTTGATTAAGATTGCGGAAATCCATGCAAATCCTAATTTCTCCATTTTTCTTGCGAACCGGAACAATATTAGCTATCCAAGTTGAATGTTGAATAGGAAACACTATTCGTGCGTCTAACATCTTTTGAACCTCATGGAATATTGTCCCTGCTATCTTGGGATTATACTGTCTTTTATTCTGCCTGAATGGAGTTGCACTAGGTTTCAAGGGTATGGCATGCTCCATTTCCCTAGGTTGGAAAGACTTCAAGTCTTCATATGAGTAAGCCAAGACGTCAGAATATTTGGTAAGGAGGCTTACAAATTTCTTGCGCTCCTCAGGTGAGCAACACTTACCAATGTTGACTAGGCGAGGTTTGTCTTTGGTACCAATGTCAACTTGCTCATAGTCAGCAGAATTCGTAGGTCCTGCCTGCTCTTTCTCTTTGATAAACCTGTCATGTTTATCAAAAAGTTCTTCAAGTGAAACCAATCCTTTTGGAATTTTATTTCCTTTGAGTTGAATGATGTCATCTCCAGGATCCTCATTCTCAACTTCTTCTTGAATGGGTGAGGTCGTTGATTCATGAAATGTAGAATCATTTCCTTCAAAGTACAACTGTTCAAAATTATCCCTCTTTTCCAAGAAGGCAATAATTTTTTGATCATCATTGAAGACTTGCCAATTTTTTGCATTGTCAGGAACACTTGGCCTAAAAACCATTTCAATGGTGTATTTGTCTTGATCAAACTCTGAATGAGGGATCATCAATGAAGCTGAGACTGCTAGGGAATCTACTTTGTCATTCTTTTCACGAGGGACAAATTCTATGGAAAAAGCATCGAAGGTTTCTATCGCGTCCCACACTTTATTTCTGTAGTGTCTCAAACGATCATTCTTTACATGAAACTGATTTTTTACTTGTTTCACGATCAACTCTGCATCTCCAAAGACTTTCAAATTTTTGATCCCTTTCTCTTCTGCAACTTGGAGGCCAAGGATTAATGCCTCATATTCTGCAGTGTTGTTAGTATTTGAAAATTGGATTTTGTAAGAAAAAGGAAACATTTTACCATTTGGAGATATAAGCACCACTCCTGCGCCGGAACCTATTGAGAAACAACTTCCATTGAACTCAAGAGTCCAGATCTCATTGGGATCTTGGCAAGTGACCTCAGGTGCATGAACCTCTATAGTCATCATATAATTACCCATACTTGAGTTTTGAAATAGGACCTATGTGCGGGGATCATCAGTTTTCGTTACAGTGAACTTTTCCTGAGTTTCTGGCATTAGCTTCTTCATTTCTCCACTGATAGGGATCATAACATGAGACCAGTCCATTTGAATCTCACCACCCAGATCTCTGCAAAATTTCTTGCTCAACAACATACCATATGAAGCAGGAATGTCGGCAACTAGAATGGTTACCTTGACTCGCTTTTGAGGAAATTGAGCTAAAACCATTTGAGTGTCTTTAATCTGCCCAATCAGAGGAACTTGTCTTGTCTCCATGGAGTAACAAGATCCGAATGTTCTCATACAAGTCAACCCAAGAGCATGTGCTACTTTTTCAGGCATCACATTATCTGAGGCTCCAGAATCTATAATGCAATTACTTAATTTGCATCCGTTGATTAGAAAGGACACAAAGAAAGGTTCAATCTTTTCATTTGAAGGTGTAGTGGCCGCCACAATATTTTGAGTCTTCCCGTCTTTGGGAGTTTTCAGAATTCCTTTAGAGGAATGAACAATAGAGTCGCCTTTGATAAACTGGACCAATTTCTCGAGTTGATCCTTATTGGACTTCAAGTACTCTGCCTGTGACATGGAAATTTTTGTTTTATTGATGTGATCAATGATATCAAATTTGGGTAAAATGACCGTACTTGATGTCTCAGATACTAGTTCTTTCAAACTTGATGATGGCACACTTTTGACCTTTGCTTCGGGCTTGGTTGATACTGATGTGGAAGAAGAAACTTTCTTCGTAGCTGATTTATCAACTGATTGACTTGACAAAGGTCCCTCCTTTCTTTAAGATAGTTTTGACCTTGGAAACCTCAGTCGCCTTGGAATCTTTAGGAATCTCAGTTGTCTTGGATTCTTTAGAAGTTTCCTTAGTCTTAGATTCTTTAGGAACTTCCTTGGAGCTCTTTTTATCTTCCACCTTAGTGGTACTTTTCTCCTTTTTATGAGAGTGTGTGAAGACAACGAAGGATTGACTATTCATATCTTCTATAATTTATTCGTATTCGTCTTCTTCTTCTGAACGTTACTAGAAGAAATGATTAATACTCTCTCCTTCAGGCTCTTCGACTTCAGGTTAGGATATCTCAGAGTTTGGTTCTTCTTCGTTAACCTCAACGACCTCAACTTCATCATCACTTTCTTCAATGACATCACATTTTGAGTTAGTTGTGGGAGCTGCTTCAATAACAAGCCTCGTCAGAGCGCCTGCAATTCTGGCTTTGTTGGGAACGTAGCCTTTTCTTGGGATGTCTTTGTAAGGAGTAGGTTTACTACTTTGAGCAACTTGTTTTTTCAAAGCTAGCACATCATTAGCCAACTTAGTGAGTATGGTCTTAGAAGCATTGGGGTTTTTTTGACTCTTTCCCTTGAGGGAAGTTTTCTTGAATTTTCCCACCATGATTAAGTCATCCTCTATGTCTATTGCCAAAGATTGAGAAAGTTCCAAAGTATCCACTATAGATCTTCTTAGCTGATAGAACACTTATGGTTGTTGTGCATTAATAAAGAAACATTTTTATCCATTAGGGTTTAGGTGAATTCCGACAAGAACTTTGTTCACCATTTTGTTGAATTTAGCCATGAAATTCCTCATGGGTTATGTTGGCTCTTTCTTCACCTGAGATAGTTGGGCAAGAAGGGCATGTTCATCTTTTTCCTTCTTGAATCGATCTTCAAAATTAGTTTTCATATGATTCTAGTTTGTAATGCATCCATTTGGCAGATGATGAAACCAATCCATGACAACATCATGTAATGTTTCAACGAAGAGGCGAATAGCAACATATTCATATTCCACTAACAAAACTACACATGCAACAAAGAAGGAGGAAATGTGGTCATTTGGTGATGTCTTCCCATATCCATCGAACTTGGGAAGAATCGTCCTCTATCCTAATGGAAGGTCATGTCGAGCTGGTAAGGCCAATGGGCCTATGAAATTTCCCTATGGTACGTTAACTGCCATCTTGGGAAAGGTGGTATGCGAAGGCAAAATAATGTGAGCAAGAATAAGGTTTTGAATTGTAGCGATTCCTTCCTTGCTTGCTCTTTCAGGACTTGATGTAAGGCTTATAGATCTATGGGGTGTGCTCCTCCTTGGAGGAGATAACTTGAAACCAAATTTTCCTTGAAAGTCAAAAACGGGATTTGATTGACCTTTAGCTTTTTACTCCTTGTGTAAACCTCTTTCCTGCCAGTTTGAAATATTTACTATGAAAGGATCACTGGAATATTTAGATCAGCTCTTACATTTTCTCATTGCTCTCTTTCTTGATCTCTTTGCGCATGAATGACTCTAGCAACTCTCGTAGTTTGATTTTCTTCGTTATCTAGTACTGATGCATCGAGATGAAAATGATAGTTGCTCGTGTGCTTTTACAAAATATCTTGCCTTAGATATGATGATATGTCTTCTTGAGTGCCTAAAAAAATAAGATTCTGTTGCAAGATAGGTGGGTTAATTGTAATAGTCAAACAGATTATTGCCTTAGTGGAAGAGGGCCGCGTCGATGAACACCGATCAAAATGTGTCTAAGAGGTCTTTTGACCACAAGTGTAGGTGCTCTTCTTCTAAGGTATTCAATGTAGATTTCTCTGTCAATGGCTATATCAACATCCACAAATTACTGCAAGCTTTCACAATTTTCCCAAGCTACCATATGAATGATGGCAACAATGTCTACTTGAAAATATTCATTGGGCATAAAATTCGGTGTAATAACTGGAGCTTGTGTAGAGAGGATAGTCATAAAGATTTAACCAAGCACTGGTTAATGATTCCCGAATCCCCAGCGGAGTCACCAAAAACTGTTAGCATATGGATTTGCATGCATACAAATGACATGTAAAAGTGTGGGAATGAAGTCCCTCCTCAATGAAGGTGAGGCTGCCTTTATTGAAAACCAAAACTATATTTACACCTATACATTCAAAATTGTATGTGGGGGATGTTTTGGAACATCAATGGAAAGAAAAGTGAATGAGGGAGATGGAATAGAATGAAGGAAAGAAATGGAAATGAATGAATGGAATGAACATGCAAGAGTTTGGTAAAAGAAGAGCCTTATATTGCATGGAGAAGAACAATACATAACTAACAAAAATAATACATAGTTTGCATAAGCTAAATGAGAATGAGTAAAAAGGAACACACGTGAGCAAGTAGATAATCAGAGCTTGATCACTGTGAACTAGAACAACATATTAGTAACGTTGACAATAAGATCCAAGACAATATTTGCATGCAAGATTCAAACACTAACATCTAATGAACATCAAATGCTATAAGAGACAATGAACGAGACAAAAAGTTCATATTTCATTAACTCCAAAATGTCTTCACAAAAGTTTCTTTCTTGAAACAAAGCTTTTCTTCTCCTCTCTCAAAGTCACCCTTACAAATGAGCCCCTGACTTCCTTTTATAACCCAAAAGTTGGTTACAAAGTAGTTAGGGTTTACATGAACATTAAATAGGGCATCTTAAGTGACTTTGACTTTCTCAACCAACTTTATTAAAAGCAACTAAAAATAGAAATCACTTAAGTTATCCAAAGTTTTCCAAAAGTGAGTTTAATAATAACACCATTTTAAAATACCACTTTTAAAACATACGACAAAAACCAGTGCCTTATCCATTGAAATGGGGTCTGCCTATCTCAATCGTATGAGAAATGGACTCTCCCACTTTTTTAGATACCAGGAAAACTATCTCCTTATCCCATCGGTGAAATTAGGATCCGCCGACTTCGCCAATTGAAAGGATCTGAACTTCCCCAATTTTTCGAACATATTTTCTTCTTCAGGAGGTTCATTTGATCCAAGAATAGGCTCACAAAATACTTGCAATTCCAAGTTCCTACCTGGCATATCATTCAGATTGACCGTGTTTGATTGAATATTATCAAATAAGTTATTTAATTTGATGCAATGTTCCATTGAAGCTGAAGAGAAATTGATGGCTGGAGTATACATATCCTTAAACAATTGTGAAAATAGCTGCTCCACATGTTCTGATGAATACCTCTAATTTTTCTCATTTACAAGATCACAAGGAATCTCAGCTATGAACTCCTGAATCAAGGCGAGTGAAGTGAAGGATTTATTGCATACGCTCTCATAATGGATTATAGAATCCTCAAGAAGTGTCTTTCTTGATTTGAGATGAAGACACCAAAGAAAGCGTGTCCCTCGAAATTTGAATTCAATAATTCTTATAATGGCTAAAGTTGAAGATTCCATACTTGTCATCTCCTGTAGACTAGGAAATATCTCATTCAATTTTGATATGTTAGAAACTAAAGTTTCTTTGAAAGAAAGATTGGATCAAGATATGCACTAACATCTTAATGGAGCTTAACGACTGCTTTGATCGTCTCTTTATCAAAAATGAAAATATCTGAAAGCCAAGATTTAGTGAAATGGCCCAATGTGTTTATTTCTTTTGACAAATTGAGAGTTTCTTCATCAGGGGCAGCCACTGCATTGGGTACTGGGAAAGTGGATGATATGAGATTTATCAGATGTTGAACATAATCCACCAATTGATTCTTTTCAGCCTTGAGCTGAGAGTTGTGAGACTTATATTTCTCAAGCCTCTTTAGCATGATATTTATTGAATCTCGGGACATCGCCATGTCACTTTCCAATGTGGAATTCCCAAGTCCAAGTCTGGAAACTTCAATCAGCAAATTGCATGGCATCACATTCCTTGTCAACTTGTGGGATGGCAAGATCTGCAAATCTATTTCCGTCATCATCCACCATTATTCGGGAGAGAACTTTAGGTTTTTTGGGAATGATGTCATTTGAAAGATTGAAAAGAGCATCGAAGTCAATGTCAGTTGCCTTGACAACTCTCTTCCTTTTCTTGATTTCAAAATCAACCCAAAAAGGAGTATCCCTCACCACTTCTTCATAAAGAAGCATTGAATCGGAAGCAACATTCCCATTATTCTCAACATCATTAGATTCTATAAGAATCCTTTCCACGACCTCAGCCTTTAGAGAAATAACCTCGATATGTACCTCTTGAACATTAGGGAGATTTTGAGAAATCTCTTTGTGAACTGTAGGTTTAGAAGTGTTTGATATTTGTACTACTTGCACTTGAGTGGACTCTTGTGCAAGGCACAACCAAGGATTGTTTGTTATGAGTTTCTACAAATTGTCAGCAATGTGAGTAGAAGAATCTTTACTTGAAGTGGAAAATCCTGATACACACTCTCTTTCTGTTAGGTTGTGGAGTTTGTTTTCATGTGTGAAAGTGTTGAAGACTTTACACTAAGAGTACTGTACACTTTTCATGTATCCTCGCCGGGTTCGGGGCGGCGCCGGGCCGTGCCCCGAGCGGGGGTCCGTAATTTTTTTTGCCTCGACAAATGCACCCGATATATTGGGAAACATGCTCTTCTCATATGGGCGAGTTTTTTGACCCATAGGTTTATGGGATGGGTTTTTCCCATAGTTTTGATACCCACAGTTTTGTAAAACTGCAAGCAGTTGTCTATTTATATGGTCTTATGCAAATGAAGATGTACAAGTAAATGTATCTACGATGTCTTTTGAATTCGGCTGTGAGGGTAGAGTTTTGAGCAATCTCAAAATGAATCTGTATTGGATTGAGAAGCGGTGGTTTGAATAAAATTTGAGCAAGTGATTCTTGCACCTGACGTAGCCCAAATTTGGTGCACCACGTCATGACTATCTCTTTGTGTTGTGTTATGAGCTTCTGTGAATTTTATTTCAAATCTGTGAGTAGAAGAATTAGTCTACTGTTGAAGTCTGTGAAAATCCACAGTATTTCATGCTCTCTTCCTTCACTAGGGCTAGGACCCTTAGAGTTTTCACCCCGTGACACCTTCTTTGGTGAAGTGGATTTTGGCAACCTCTCCTTTCTTGCTTGATGCGTATGATTAGATGGCACGAAGGTTGATTGAGAAGAAGTTTTGGTTGATTGGAGATCTCCTCTAGTTGACAATTTTTGTAATCCTGAGGTATGAACTTGGATTGATGGTAACGTTGCAAGTTCTCTTTCATACCATGATATGCTTATTTCGAGAATCGATTGATTCTTGTTATCAAGATAAAATTCATCTCTTTTGATCCAATCAATTCGTGGCAATGGGGTAAAAACAAATGAATCATATGAGGGATCAATAACATCTTCATCATCATCCACCAATGAATCTGGAAGGTTTTTGATGTGAAAGGCCTTGATCTGAGCAAGGGTTAGTCGGGAAAAATATCACCTTCTCAATTCATGTTTTTCTGAATAGGCAGCTCAGAAATTTTCCATGGTAGGTTTGTGTTGATACTTTTCTCCAAGAATCTTCTGCATATATCCATTGATATCAAACTAGAATATATTCACATATAGATGGATAGTGATGAGGGAAAATTCTTTATCCAGAGTTGTGCATTGAAGAGATTTGGACATTGGTATTCCCCAATTTGGATTGGGAAATGAATTCCTGAACAAAGCTTGTCACTGAGAAGACAATGAACTTGGAATGGTTGTCGCGCAAGATCCATTAATGCTCACTTGTCACTAACATACTTAGGAAGCTTCCATGGAGTACCCACAAATCCACTCACGTGAATGTAGGACAAGGATGAAAATTGAATAAACCATGTTCCCCATTGGGAAATGACATCCATGGCCTCTTTGGAGAATCTTTCCTCTGTATTTTGATTCAGGTTTCGAATCATGCCGAAGGTGAATACATCGCTAACTCTTCCTGTGTATAATAATGGAAGACATTATTTGATGGACCCATGACTCCTTTGGTTTCGAGTCCCGAAAATAGCTTTCTTCTAGCCACTGCATAAGTCAGGTACGATGTCATGTAGAAACATCCAGTCATCTTCACTTCGATCAATTGTTTGTGAAGGGTATCACTGATGATGGTGGCCCAATCCACAAACTCTCTCTTGGCAAGGATGATATAGATAAACTGATACATCCATGGGTGGAAAATCCTAGCAGAGGGTAAACTGAAGACTCGAATCAGGAGAGTGATCATGTCTCCGATTTCCTCCACGAACTCAACGTTGTACAAATCCTTAGGAAGCCAATCAACTCGAGGCCTCTTGGTCACTAACCAATTTTTATCAACCATCTTGCTCCACCTGAGGGGTTTTTCATCGCAAAATTCTTGTGCTAATTTTTGAGTGATGTCAACATTCTCAGGGAAGTCAGGTATGCTGAGCAATTCCTCAATGTGCTCTGGTGTGATTAAGAGGAAAGGATCGTGATTATCTTTATAAATTTCTCGTTTATCAGGATCATAATGCTTTGCGCATGTGATAACCAACTCTGGGTATTGTACCGAGACTGGAAATGTCATTGCTTGGGGTAGACCACTATAGTAGAGCCTATCCGATAAAATGGTTTTGCCTTCAGTTTTCACCCGCTCACAAAATTGTTGCACATTGATGTGACCAAGATTTGTATCGGTGATATTGTCGTATACAAACTAGATATAATTGGGAGGGATGATTCCTTGGAATTTGTACTTGAGCGCAGACTTATTTGATTTCTCCACTGGCTTCCTCATTTTTCCTGTAGATTTATTGGATTTTTCAGCCATTATGAATTTTACAAAAAAATGACTTAGGTACGTAAAACAATGTAAACGGTGTTCGGTCTCAGTCTCTAAACCACCGTTAATGCAAGAGGAATATAGCTCATTTTAATTATTATTATTATTATTATTTTAGAAAAATAAAATAATAATAATCGGTCCTGAGTTATAATTTTTTAAACAAATGTCAATATAAACATATCGAGACTAAGCTAGAGTTCCAAATCTGGCGATAACAACATTATTTATTTTTTAATTAAAATCTCCCGATTTTAATATTTTGTATGGATCAATTTTAATCTTTTAATTTCGACAGTGCGTGAGAAAGCTTTCCTTTGCATGCATGAACTGTGACTTCTCTTCAACTGCGTGCAACTATTGTCAAGGAAAATGCATGAATATTGTTTTATTTCTGCATGAATTTCCTATTCCGTCTTTGACACGTGAATTCTCCTGTTTATGTAAATACGTGGGATCCTTTTGTAATATAAAAACTTTCTTATTTTTTATTACCCTGGCTACGTTTAAAATGTGTTTGGACTATTCTTTTTCCTCTCCCACATGGCCTGTTGGATTTTGTGCTGGAGATTGTTTTCTTCTTCCTAGCGTGATGGATCTCCTGCTCTTGAAAATGTGTGGTATTTACTTCACGTGGGTGGACTATTTTTGTGCTTTCCCCACGTGGCTTATTTTGGTGTTTTTACCAAATTTTAGAGCAGGCCTACGGGTTCTTTTTTTCCTTTTAGAACTTTCTAAAAAATGTAAAATTTTTACATTTTTCTCCACACCTCTGCCCTTGAGAAATGAGCTTGACACGTGTCCTAAGGTGGGTCCCAAAGGAACGACGGCAAAATTATGCTATTTCACTTCC
The DNA here is from genome assembly GCA_019776745.2 of Taxus chinensis. NCBI lineage: Eukaryota > Viridiplantae > Streptophyta > Pinopsida > Cupressales > Taxaceae > Taxus > Taxus chinensis. The sequence goes on along the minus strand of CM034154.1, from coordinate 35,185,859 downwards.
TTTCTGCATAAGGGAAAATTTTCCAAGTTTTCCCCGCTGCCCTGCCCTTTAAAAAAGGTCCTAAAACGTGTCCCAATGTGGGTCCCATCGGAACCACACTTCCCTTTTCACTTTTAACTCCTTTTCCACAAAAGGAAAATTTTCCAATTTTCCTCCAAAGGTCCGCAACTCCGCCATTGACTGGAGATGGTTTTGACTATTCTCTATTGGACTTGTGGGTAATTTTGATAATTTTAGTCATTCGAATATCAAGGGGAAAAAAATCAAACTTGCCGCTAATGGACCATTTCCTCACCTTTTGACATTTTCAACGCCAACTTTGACCTCCTTTTTGTCCGGCTTGTGGGCTAGTTTGAGATTTTAATCCTTTTGATGACAAGAGGCAAAAATCCAAGTTGCCTCCAATGGTTCGCTTCCCCTCCTCTTTGAATTTTCAAACTGCTACATGTCACAATGGCACATCTTGAGATGTTCCCCAAAAGTTGAGACGTTGGATGAGCACGGGTTTACCACATGTCTTGGGCCTTTTAAGAAGTTGCTAAAAATTTTAAGGAAAGAAGACCCGACAGAGACCTCCACGTGTCATTATGGCGCAACTTCTAAAACCTTAAGGCTTCAAAATGATTTGGCGGGGGTGCACTTCCATTTTAGGATTTTACCCCATCTTTCCAAAAGGGAAAAACATCCAACTTACTTCTTAAGGTTGACATCTCCGCCATTAGCTTTGCCACGTGTCCTCCTGTGGGGTTAAAGTGAGACTTTTTTCCTGCCACTTTAAAATTTTCTTTAATCAAAGCCTGGCTGGGCCGTGTGGCAGGTTCAAACATATTTCCAAAGTAGCCAAAAGAACAAGTTAAAAAACACACCCATCATGCCCCATCCAATCAGAAGAAGCCACATAAGCACCAAAATAACCAATTAGATTTGAGCAGAGCTATGGGACCAAATTTTCCTTTTTTGCCAAGAAAAGCTAAAAGCGATAAGTTAAAGGATTTTCCCACCATCCCCTAACCAACGAAAAGAATCCACATGATAGCCAAACAATGAGGAAAAAATTTGACAGGAAAAATACACCCGTTAGAATGTAAAAAATACAGAAAATCACCATTCACGCCTAGAACCTGATTTTTCGCTAAGGATGAAAATTTTCTGAAATGAAAAACAAGTGAATCATGATTTCGAGTATCTTTTCGACCATGTATTTGGATTTTCAAATGCATACAAATATAAATCAACCATTCTTGAGGTTCTATGGTCGAGGAAAAATAGGATAAATGGCAGAGCCTATGGATTTTGAAGAAATTAGGGAAAAAACAAGGAAAACTCGGAGACTTCTTCAAGGAGGGACATGAAAATGAATTTTGCAAACAACTCAAGGCATTCAAATGGAGGTAAAAACTTTCAGAACACCCACATTGAAAGATAAAATGTTTCACAACATGCAAATCAGAGGAAAATAATGGAAAATGGGGTGAAACATATTTGAACACCAACATCAACTCCGACTTGGGGATGGGCACTCCCTACGAGTGCCATAAGAACAAAGTTAGACAAAGTGCCAAAATATCCATTGGGAAAAGGATTTAGCTTGCAGAGCACAAAACCCGAACTATCTCCCAAAAGGAACCCATAAACCAACCAAAAACAAGCCACCAAGGGCCAGAACAAATAGAAAATATGAAATACATAAAACAAACCAACAAACTATACACTGTACAGATGATGTTCACCATGATTTTGGGGAATCAATCCAAGAAATGCTTCAAATTCCTGCCAATAATAGGAAATTAGAGAAATTATCCATCAAAATACTTTAAGAAGAAGGTATGATCACCAATCCAAATATCTATGGAGTACGGGCCCATCCACAATGTATCAAATTTACCATGCTTGCCTTTATCTTCATGCCTATTATCCCATAACAGCACGAGATATCCAACATTGAAAGCTCTTAGGGTGACCTTCTTGTCGAACAACTTCTTCATCTTCTCTCTAAACTTTACATGCCTTTGGTGGGATGCCCTCCTTTCTTCATCAAGTTCAACAATCTGGTTAATGCTGGCATTCTTGATCTTCCAGTTGTTGCATGAAATGATATGAGGATAATTGCATATGTAGGGGCAGCAGGGCCTGAGTTCCATACACCAACTCAAATGGACTTCTTCTAGTGGCTCTTTTAATTGTAATGTGGTATGCCCAAACAAAAAAATTCAACTTCTCACCCCATTTTCTCTTGTCCAACTCCAAAGTTCTTCTGATAATATTTAGAAAATTTTTATTACTGGACTCAGCCTGTCCATTTCCTTAGGGATTATAATTAGATGCATATTTCAAGTTGATCCCATATTCTTTACCCATTCCCACCAACGGTTTAGCTCTGAAGCTCATGGCATTGTTAGCAATAATTTTGACTGGCACCCTAAACCTGTAGATGATATGGTTTAGCATGAAGTCCATGACAATTTGGTGTGTTGCTCTTTTGGTGGGGATTGCCTCAATCCATTTGGTGAAGTAATCAGTGGCTACAAGAATCCACTTATGACCATCACTTGAAGGGTCTAAAATCTCACCAATGAAATCCATTCCCCATTGCTTGAATGGAGCTTTAATTGATACAGGCTGTAAAGGAAGGGAGCCTGAAGCTTTCAGTCTTCTAGAGAAGCACTAGAAACTCTCACATATTCTAACCAACAAGGTTGTATCCTTGAAAAGAGATGACCACCAATAAACAACCCTCAGTATGTTATGTGTTGTGACTCTTGCAGCAAAATGCCCCGCATAAACTACTTCATGGAGATTAACAATTATCTTGGGGGCTTCTTCTTCAGTAATGAATTTTAAGAGGACTCCCTCTGGGTTCTTCAAAGCTAACCCATAATAAGTAATGACATATTTCTGGGAAGCCAACTTAAGGGCTCTTTTCTAGTTATTACTCAAATACTCAGGGAAGTTCAGATGTCTGAGATAAAAATTTACATCTTTGTACCACCCAGAATTCATTAATTTTTCAAAAAAATCTACCCTACCTTCTTCCACCTCATTCACCTCAATAGTTTACAAGTTACTCTTAGCCATAAGCTTAGCCAGGCCCAAACCTCTCACAACCTTTGTGGTTTAAATATCTATGTCATACTCTTACTAACTTGTTCACGCATCTGCATATTTTTCTTGAGATTTCCATATCTGATAAGATGTCTTTCACCATGGTGTGGGGAACTTAAGAAAAAATATTAGAATCTCAAAACGATAAGGCTTAAAAACCTTTGTTTATTATACTAAGGAAAATTATTATTTCTCCACACTAGTGTATTTCAGCTCAGACCCCTATGATGCCTTGCTAAGAAATGCAATTAGCCTCTCAGCCCCTTCATCATCCTTCTATAGTAGGATAGGACAGATGCAGTAGTCTTATCTAAAGAAAAATATAATAGTTTAAAGGGCTTCTTATAATATAGGGCTACTAGAACAGGTGCATGCATTAGTGCCTCTTTGATCCCACTGAAAGTATTGGACGGTATCCTCATACAATTTGATGGCCTGGTCCTTTTTTAGCATAGAAGTGATTGGAATGGTCAACTAAACAAATTTTGATATGAATCTCCTAATGAAGTTTATCTACCCAAAGAAAAACTGAATTCCTTTCTTGGTCCTTGGAATTGGGACATTTTTGATGGTGTCTACCCTTTCTGGATCAATCATCACCCCTTCTTGTGACACAATGTGGCCAAACAACCTTTTCCTTGTGCACTCAAAAATGAAACTTCTTTGGATTGAGTGAGATTTCAAATTCTCTACATCTTACCAGCATCTTCTTCCAAGTGCAACAAGTGATCACTTCTCTTTTCCTAAAGATAAATAGTTATAACATATTGATAAACTATAATAAACTCATTGATGTAACTAGGAAATGCAACATCCATTTTCTCTTTGAAAAGTGGTGCTGAAACGTTCATTAAACCAAAGGGCATCCTGAACATACACATACAGTCCCTCAAGGAGTAGTAAAGATTGCTCTTGATCCTCTCTGATTCCTTCACCACAACTTGGTTATAACCAGATAAACCATCTAGGGTGGGGAGAAATTCAGAACCAATCACTCAGCTGCAGCATGTTTTCTATATTTGGTAAGGGATAATTATCCTTCATAGATGCTCTATTTAGATTCCTAAAATCTACACACAGCTTGATTTCACCATTCTTATTTCTTAATAACACTACATTTGCAACCTAAGGAGAATACCTTGTGGGCTGAATAATCCCTTCATCTCTCAGCTTCTTTAGTTCCTCTTACATCTTCAAGAGATAGGAGTGGATTGATTGGCGTTTAGTTTCTACCTGAATGGATTCAAATTGGACTCCAAGGGAATATCAAGTTGAAACATATCCTATTTGTATGCTTTCAGTTTAGAATAGGTCCAAGCCATATAATCCTGATATCTTTTTAAGCAGTTGCATGTATGAATTGCTTCTCCTCCTTTCTGAGATTGTTACTTAACCAATTCTTCCTTGGTTTCTACTTTGTACCAAGGTCATGCTCCTCAACATCTCTTGATGGCTGCCATGATATGTCTATTAATAATGCAATCAACATTATCAATATTTTACTCCATAGCAACTAGCCCTCTACGGAATGGTATTGGTCTTTAGCTAGATGATGCCCTTGCCAAAAAGGGTTTCCTTACCCTCTGCTATGCACACCATGGGCTCCCTACCAACAATTTGATCGAAAAAATCCTCCTGGTTCTGCATAAATCTTCTGACCTAAGGATCATCTTCAAAAACTTGCTAATGCTTAATATTGTTAGGTACATATGGCCTTGTTAATGCCTCAACCTCATATTCAAAATATGGGGACATTTCACATTTATCAAACCGAGATCCCAACACAGAAAGTCTATCTACCATATCATTGAACCTCCTGTCATGATGCACAATGTTGAATGAATCAAACATCTCAATGAAATCACAAACTACATACTTTTATTGTTTCATTCACTGATTATTTGTGGCATACCATTTTCCGACATGCTTTGCAATTAATTCTTAATATCCCTTGATAATGATTTATTTAACACCATATTTCCAAGCAATCCTCAGACCTAACAACAGTGCCTCATACTCAGCAATGTTATTAATGCACTCAAAAATGAGTTTGAAGGAAAAGGAAAACCTTTCCTGGCCTAGGGAAATTGGAACTGTCATCACCAATCCGGCACTATGATAATTCTTCACCGGGAACTCCTCGTACTATGATTATTGACTAATGCACAGCCTTTACTTTGGTGGATGTAATCTGGAAACAAAACAACAACATAACACAAGAATACCATCGACTATGGGAGAAACTTTATAATTACACCTCTTAATGGCTTCTTCAACACACCTTTAAACTGATGGCTTCCTTCACCCACTTCCTACAATATTTCTCACTACTTCCTTCTATGCTAAATGAGGGGGGTGGCCTCTCTATTTATAGAACTTCCAGGCTTATCCATCTTATCTCTAAGATATGATAAGAAATCCACTCTGATGAATCATATTCCATACCTTAACTTTTATCTGTACATGTAAGCTTATCTGTTAAGATAAGATAAACTTTATCATTTTACATGGGTTCCACATTTTTAGACTTTTTACAAATAAAATACACAAAATATTTATGACTTCACTCCTTGTCCTTATTACCAATATAATATTTCTAATTCCTAATCACGTAGGCCCTACTTCTCTAATTACCCAAACTTTGACATTTGAACATTACCGGACCACTTACGACAAATATTTACTTTTTACAACATTCTTATTGTACTTTAACTGTTACCATACTCCACATTATTGGCGGCACCGTACTGACGGCGCCGTTATCTTCTATCAGACGCTACTACTAATTATACTTAACAACATCCTATTCCTAATACATACATTAATGAAATAGAAATTACGGAGAAAAATTTTAGTGTCGACATCTTCCCCCTTCCTAGCTTCTACTCCGTCCTCGGAGTAGACTATTCTGGTGCTTGGAAAATCTTCAACTTGTCGTGGTTGACCCATTTCGTAATGGGAGTGCCATCCAATTCCTCCAGTCGGTACGTACCATTTTCATGCACAATTGCTATTTTGTAGGGCCCCATCCATTTTGGAAGAAATTTTCTCTGTCTTCTTTTTTTGTATCTGGAATCATATACTAGAACCAAGTCATTCACATGAAATGGAGACCACCGGATCTTTTGATCAAAGTATTCCTTCTGCTTTATTTTCTTCTTATGGCTTGTATCCTTTGCTATTTCTCTCATTTCCTCTAGCAAATGAAGATGTACCAACCTTTCTTTTACTGAATCATTTTTATCCATCCTTTCATTTTTCATAACTCTCACAGTGGGAATATCAAACTCAATAGGAAGAACTGGATCAATGCCATAGGCCAACTGAAATGGGGAGTATTCTGTTGTTGACTTTGATGTTTCCCTATATGCCCACAATGCTGCATGAATCCTTTTATCCCATTTATGTACCTGCAAGGCTGCATCTTTTGCTAGAATTTGACGCAACACAAAATTTGTTCGTTCCACATGTCCATTTGTGCTTGGCTTGTATGTTGTTGCCTTCCTGTGCTTAATAGAAAACTTATTGACTAGGGCTTCTACCACCTCATTAATGAAGTGGCTTCCTTGATCTGTTACCATTTCTAATGGCAACCAAATCTGGTGACAATGCGTTCATACATGAACCTTGCCACTTCATCCATGGAAGCTGTTTTCAATAGCCTAGCTTCAACCCACTTGGTTAAATAATATGTGGCAACTACAATATACTTATTTTGGCGTGATGTAGTTGGAAGTGGACCGACAATGTCTATTCTCCACTTTTCAAAGGGACCAAGGGGAAGAATAGGGCATAATGGAGCTGATGAAGTTTTACGGTTACCATGTGTTTGACAAATATCACATGTCTTACAATAATTATAACAATCTTTAAAAAGAGTGGGCCAGTGATAACCTGCATCTAAGATCCTTCTTGCTGTAAGTTGTCTAGAGAAGTGCCCTCCACATGTACCATTGTGGAATTCTTCTAGCAGTTCCTTCCTTGATCACGTCCAAATGCCCTCTTGTACTGTCCATCAGGTCCTATTCGAAATAATACTCCATGCAGAATAGAATATGGACGACTGACTTGAGTAATCTTTCTCTTAGTCTTTGCATTGGCACCATCAGGAAACTTGAATTCATTTAGATAATTCTAAATATCTATGTATTCACTAGGGATTGTGTCAAGGGATAACAATGCTACATCGGGGAAATCATCATCATCACAAGATGATTCTAAACCATCATAGGCTCGAGAGAGTGCATCTGCATTGACATGCTTCTTTCCTGGCCTATCTATAATATCAAATTCAAATTCTTGTAGCAAAATTATCCATCTTGCTATCCTCCCTGATGGGTTAGGCTTATTTACAATATATTTTAGAGCCTGATGATCTGTTACAACTAGAAATTTTTGCCCTAGCAAGTAATTTCTAACTTCTTTACAGCAAAAATGATAGCCAGAGCCTCTTTTTCAGTTACAATATAATTTACCTCAGCACTGCTCATTTGTCTGCTCCCAAAGTAAATTGGATGTTCATTCCCATTTTCATCCTTTTGGCTCAAAGTACTTCCTAGTGATGCATCTAAGGCATAAGTGTACACAATGAATGGCTTGCTCCAATCTGGATTCTTTAGAACAGGTGAAGACACCAGGGCTTCCTTCAGTTGTTCAAAAGCTTCATGTGCTTTATTTCCTAGTTCATAAGTAACATCCTTCTTCAAGAACTGGGTTAGTGGCTGTGTAATATTTGAGAAAATCTTGATGAACCTTCTATAGTAACCCACATGGCCTAAAAATGATCTCAACTTACTTCTATTCATAGGAAATGGTAAATCTTTGATTTTTGAAACTTTATCAGGATCAGTACCAATACCATCTCTGGATACAACATGCCCTAACAAAATGCATTTAGAACATCCAAAGACACTTTGTAGGGTTTAGTGAGGCTTGTGCTTCATCTAACCTTTGAAATGCTATCTCCATTTGGTGCAGGTGGTCCAACTTGCTCCCATAGATGTAAAAATCATTCAGAAATACTCTGATGATGGTCCCAATGTAGGGTTCGAACACCCTATTCATCAAACGCTGGAATGTTGCTGGAGCATTACACAACCCAAAAGGCATAACTCTATAAGCAAATGTTCCCCAAGGAGTGGTGAACATGGTCTTCAGCTGATCTTTCTCTGCTATACGAACTTGGTTGTAGCCGCTATATCCATCAGCAAAACTATAGCACTCCTGGCCATCTACTTCGTCCAAGATCTGATCTGAAAATGGAAGAGGGTAATGATCCTTCTTTGTTGCCTTATTGAGCTTCCTTCGAAAGAGCTGGAGGTAGGATTCCTTCTCACTCTCCATCACAGCATCACCAATATTTATTTGTTGGAGACGATCATCAACTTCTTCTTCAGATAATTTTATGGGGTCATGAGTTGGTGTGACTGGAAAGATATCCATGACTGAAACATCCACCTCACTTTCTTCATCTTCAGTGTCCACTTCACTGGTACTAGAGTAATCAGAGGATGTCCAATCGTCAGTTTCATCACTTGAATTCACAGGTTCTACCTTATGATGTCGAGAGATCACATTTATCTTCACCCTCTCTCTACCACGTCCAAGTGTCATGAAACCTTCATTCCAGTAGTTTCTTGCATGAACTCTTCTTAGCCATGGTCTTCGCAGCAACATTGGGTACGTAACAATACCATTTTTCATTACCTGAAAGTCTACCACACATACCACACCCATAACAGATATTGCCACATTTGAAACTACACCTTCTGGTTTAGTTTTTCCTTTATTTAATGACCTTAAAATAAGTGTTGAAGGGCAATCAATTTTTAAACCCAACATATTCATTACAGACTCGGTCATTACATTAACTGCAGCACCTCCATCAACTAAGACATCATGAATTGAAATACCATTACATAATACCTCAGCTTGTGGAGCATAGGGATCCGCCTCTGCCTCCAAAACAGGGACCTCAACCTCCTTCCTTCGTCGAGCATTGAGTCCACTTCGCAACTCCCGCCTCTTCTCAGAAGACATAGCCAAGAGTTGACCATATGTAATATTTGCAGGCCTTTTGGACATATCTTCCAAGATGGAGTATGGTCCTTGCCCCTGTGAAATCAGAAAATTCTGCACACCCAACTTTTTTCTCCTATGTTTCTTACTAGTTTCTTCTTTCATCTTCTTAGGATCATTTCCATCTTGATTATTTTTTTCTTTCTTTCTTTTTGTTACAAACACATCTACTTCATTATTTCTGCTCTTATCTACTACATCAAAAGAATTCACAGGTGCTTTTCCTTTATCATTATCTCCTTTACCAGATGTAGAAGCTCTATCTGGACAATTATACTTATAATGACCCTTTTTATAACAACCATAACATACAACTTCAGAAATATTTCTTTTTGGACCTCTATCTCCTCCCTGAGAACTAAATTCCCTTCTTTGAAGAAGATTAATAGTTAACTGACCCATTTTTTGAGCAAATCTTCATACTCAGTAGATGTACTAGGAGAAATATTTGTGCTCACCGGGAGTGGTTGTGGATTTTGGACCAAAGGTGCTGGTGTAGGCTCTACTTTAGCAACAATTTCTTTGGGCTTCTCTTCCATGCTTTCTTCTTGCCTTCTTGCAATCTCCTTTGCTTGTTCAATGGTAGCTGGGCGGTCATACTTCACTCGTTGTCTGATCTCTGGCTTCATCCCAAGAATGAAGTACTTACAGAGGAGATTATCAACGCCATTCATCAATCCATCCGCTAATCCTTCCTTCCGGATCTGGGCATCGAGCTTCCTCCTTAGCTCTAGAACACGAGCATGATAATCCCTTATCTTCTCCTTCTCTCCTTGGGATAGCTTTGTGATCTCGATCATGAGATCTGCATATTTCTGTTGTTCACCAAATTCTTCAAGAAAACTTTCAGTTAATAAATCCCATGAATTTTTCACATTATCACCTAGTGTTTCAAACCACCTAAGTGCTGAACCATCCAAAAAGGTAGGAAAAAATTCAGTCCATTGTTCCCTTCTTATAAGGCCATTACAAATACAAGATCGCTTAAACTCTTGAATGAAAGAAGAAACACCTTCATTAGATTGAGCTGAAAAAACAGGAATCTTTCCCATTTTCAAAAGTAACCACCGTGAAATACCAACCCACAAGTACAATCAATAAGACTTATGTGCACAAATAATTGGAATCACTATAGAAATGATCACAGTAAACTATGGGAAAACTTGACTTACTGCGGTAAAGACTGACTTTACTGTGGTAAACACTATTCACGGTAAAAAGTTAAGTTATTGCGGTAAATACTATTCACGGTAAAAATTGACTTTTCTGCGGTAAATACTATTCCCAGCAAAAATGACTTTACCATGGTAACTACTATTCATGGCAAAAATTACTTTAACATGGTAACTACTATGTACAGTAAAAACAAGGTTACCCTCCAATTGATTTTTGACTAAGTATGAATATCTCTCCAGAAAATCCACCAACGAGGAATGGTCCCGGCAACGGAACCAAAATGTCATCACCAATCCGACACTATGATAATTCTTCACTGGGAACTCCTCGTGCTGTGATTATTGACTAATGCACAGCCTTTAGTTTGGTGGATGTAATCTGGAAACCAAACAACAACATAACACAAGAATACCATCGACTATGGGAGAAACTTTATAATTACACCTCTTAATGGCTTCTTCAACACACCTTTAAACTGATGGCTTCCTTCGCACACTTCCTACAATATGTCTCACTACTTCCTTCTATGCTAAATGAGGGGGGGTGGCCTCTCTATTTATAGAACTTCCAGGCTTATCCATCTTATCTCTAAGATAGGATAAGAAATCCACTCTGACGAATCACATTCCATACCTTAACTCTTATCTGTACATGTAAGCTTATCTGTTAAGATAAGATAAACCTTATCATTTTACATGGGTTCCACATTTTTAGACTTTTTACAAATAAAATACACAAAATATTTATGACCTCACTCCTTGTCCTTATTACCAATATAATATTTCTAATTCCTAATCACGTAGACCCTACTTCTCTAATTACCCAAACTTTGACATTTGAACATTACCGGACCACTTACGACAAATATTTACTTTTTACAACATTCCTATTGTACTTTGACTGTTACCGTACTCCACATTATTGGCGGCATGATACTGACGGCACCGTTATCTTCTATCAGACGCTACTACTAATTATACTTAACAACATCCTATTCCTAATACATACATTAATGAAATAGAAATTACGGAGGAAAATTTTAGTGTCGACAGGACCTAACAACAATGCCTCATATTCAACAGTGTTATTAGTGCATTCAAAGTTGAGTTTGAAAGAAAAGAAAAAATCTTCCTAACTTGGGGAGATTAGAACAACACCAGCACCATTTCTGAACATGGAGCAAGGCCCATCAAATAATAAAGTCCAAGGAGATCCTTCGTTCTCAAGACACTTGCATTCTTCAATCTTGTGCTCTTTCCCATCAACAAATCCTACAAAGTTATCAACATCAACACTTGTGTACAATACCTCATAGGATGCATTATTGGGATCCTCAATAAGGTGCAAAATTTTATTTTCCCCGTACAACTTCGCAAGGCTGCCCTCAACTGGGATGGTGGCATAGGACATGTCCATTTGAACACTCCCACCGACACCTGAATCCCATTTTCTAGATAACAACATACCCCACGTGGATGGGCAATCACCAATAACTACATCAAGATTCAAATTCCTGTCGGGATAGGATGCGAGTTGTACAACCAGAACCTTCACACATCCCACCACTGGCATCTCTCTAGAATCCTTGGCAGTACACTTTCCATATGTTGTTGTTATTTTGATATTCAGCTCATTCATGACTTCAAGAGACATAAGATTGCATGATGCCCTTGAGTCAAACATACAGTTGTGTAACAATCTTTCCTTAATGATCAGAGTGGCGAATAATGGATCCACATTCAACTGAGAATCTACCAAGGATATCCCTAGATAAACCTCTGGTGGTTTATCTAGCTCTTCTGATGTTGGTGGTGTTTCTAGTTCTTCAATGATTGGAGGGGTCTCCACAATATTTACATTTCTGCCTGGGGCAGTCTTCTCTTCTTTCAATCCGAAGTATTCAAATACTCTCTTTTTGTGCTAAGGAATCCTGAGTAACTAAACAATTGGAACAGAGACTTTGATTTCACTTAAAAATTGGGCAATGTCATAAGGGATAGATTTTGGCAAGGCAGTATTGGAAGGAAAGCTAACACACTCACTATGTGGTACAATATTTTTGACAGCTTGGGCATGAGGAGGGGTATGATTTTTGTTTGGAATTGTAGGGATTTTGACAGATGAATCTTGTTTAGGAGCCTCTTTAGGGATGTTTGAAAGTAAGGGAGATATTGTATTAGCTTGAGGCCCTGCCCCCTTGACAATCGTAGTTCTTGTGTTATGTTACTTTTCTTGAACCACAACAACATTCATATAAGAATACTGAAGTGCAAAACAAAATGATAAATAATATCTAACCTTGATTGATGATGAGGGATGAGAAGTTGGTGAGATTTACAGCTGGATGATGTACATGCTTCAAAATTAATCCAAGGTTCTTAATGATTGTGAATGAGAATGCTAGATGATAACATGCTATCTTTGATGCAAAAAGACACTGATGGACCTAAACAGAGACTTAATACATGAAAATTCTTGTGGATTATTGTGGATGATCCCCAAGAGAGGTAGAGAAGCTGATTTATATAGATCGCCAATGACCAAAGGAATTACTGGCGGTTTCGGTCAACTTGAGCTTAGGAGTTATAAGAGTGATTATCTTGCTAATTCAAAATTGATTTGATTGGGTATTTTGAGGGATAAGATTTAGTAATTGGACTAAGGTTGAGATTAATTTAGTTAGATAGGTTTAAGTTAGGAATGAGTTTGTTAGGATAATTATGGGATGATTTTAGAAAGTTTCTTAATTGGTTAAACTAGATTTGACTAGTGTAAAAGAGGGACTTGATATGGGGATGAATGGGGGTGAAAGGAAATATAATTAATTAATTAATTGAATAAAATGAGATGGGTTATGACTTAGGAAAGGTGGGCCTAGTTAATCAAATTAATTAATTGAAGGGTATCTAGTGGATTACCTATGTCGGGTGATGTTATGAAAGGGGGGATAAAATAATGTGATGGTGTGTTTTAATTGTTGATGGTTATGAATGAACGTATTTAATCGGATAATTGAATGAGGATGGGAGGGCGTATATTTTTAGTGCCTACCAATGCTATGCCCCTAAGTGTATACGCGATAAAAGTCGAGTCAAAAGACATTAAGTGGATCAATGTAAGGAGTAATTACCTTAACAAAAGTGATAGGACGCGATAGAGGAGTGTGACCATCCAATGGTTCATCATCATAGTAAGCTTAAGTCGGGCTCCAATCATCAACATATGAAGGGTTTATAAAAAAAATTAGAATTGTAAGTTTAACTTTAGGTGGTGATTATTGCGTATGACTGGGTGATGTGGCATATAGTTTTAATGGAGCTATGTGGATGCAAGTGATATCCAATGTAATAGATGGATGAAAATCTAGATGAGTGATAGTAGTAATTTATGCTAGGTCCCTCATTATGGTCTCATAATTTTATATTTATAGGGTTCTCTTGGTCTAATTTCATAATTAACCCCGAAAAGGCCGACTAAAAGAAAGATAAAGATCTAAAACAACTAGAAAGAGCCCAAAAAGTGGCAGGAACGTGTAAAAGGGACTGGGGCACCCCTGGTGGGACCAGGGCACCCAGAAGTGCCCCAGTACTAATCTGGGCACCCTAGTTGAGGATAAAATAACATGGGATGACAGAAGATGACTGGGCATATGTGTGCAAGAGGTCGGTAATAATAAAATAAGATAAAACAAGATGACTAAAAGACGAAGTTTAATTAGTACTTTATGTTATCCCAAATTCACCTCCGTTGGTTAATTTGAATAACTCACTATGAACAGACTAAGACATTCAAGTTCTAGGACGTGTGGATGACCATCAATTTCAGCCCTAGGGATTAGAGAGAAAAACCCCTAGGATCGCTTGACCGAGTTGATCTTCATGCTCCGTGAGCTAGCGATCCGTGACGAACCAAGCTGGTCAGGTTGTCTGCCGAGTTGGAAGTAAGATGGATGATGGCCAAGTTGCAGAGTGAGGTAGACAAGTCATTGTGGAGCCGGGGTGAGTAGGTCAGAAAAAATGCTTGGGTTGGACGACTGGTTGGATGGGTGATGCATTGTATGGAAAACAAGATGGACGGCTAAAAGGTTGGACTTTTGGGTTGTTCTAGTCATAGGTTGGACATGTATGGATAGGTTAGACACTCGTCTAACCTCCCAAATTGGATGGCCCATTGTGTAAAGGTGACAACCATTAGGTTGGGTGTCCACCACAATATGTATGGCCAACAGATTAGATGTTTGGGTTTGTTGGGTCACAAGTTGGATGCGTATAAACGGGTTAGACGGTCATCCAACCTCCCAAGTTGGATGGCCCATGGTGTAAAGGTGGTGACCATTAGGTTGGGAATTCATCACAAAATGTATGGTCTATAGGTTAGACGATATCCAACCCTCTAGGTTGGACAGGCCACATGGTTGGATGGCTTACAAGTCGTAAGAAAGGTGAAGGTAGGTGGGAAAATGATAGCTCAACAACCATATTTAATATGGTATGTCACCCATGCTTTCATATGATAGAAGTACCCTCGGGAAGTGAATTTGTATGGGTGCCCATACCTCTTTAATGAGGGTAGGTTAGAAAATTTCCTTTATAATGTAATCAACCCCCTAACTTTTTAGAGATATTCTAGGAGCTGGGGAAACTCTTGAAATTTTTTCCCTCAACTCCAATTAGCTGTAAGCCTTCTCCTACGCCTAGAAAGTGTATTTATGCCTTTGTACATTATATGTAAATGGTTTATGCATGTTTTGAAGTGATAAAAATCATGTTTTGTGGTGTTTCTTCAACCCTAACTCATTTTTCTTGTGTTTCTCTTGCCTCTCCATTGTGTTGTTGTATTTTATGCATGCTTTTATCATTTGTAGGTTCGTGAGGTTGTGTTTCATGGAGATTTGATGGCGAGTTGGGATTTGGGTTTGTGTCACACCTGTCTGGCCTCTATCAACTTCATCTTCCTTCCATTCTCCCTTAAGCAGAGTATCTCGCCCCTTTTCTTGGTGCTATCACCCCCCCTTTAGTGTAGGATTTTCCTTTTCATGCACTTTCTCTATCCCTGTCTCCTTGGAATTTTTAGGGTAGGCGTAGTTAGGAGTTTTTTTGCATTTAGGAGTAGTTTAGCAGTATGATTAGGTAGAGGAATCCGACCTTCTCTGGAGGGTTATCTCAAGTATGCAAGTCCCACAACTTGAGGGATAAACCCATGTTATAAAAATTGCATTGATTTCCCCACACACCTAGGACAACTTGGGGGGTGCTGTAATTTTGTGATAACACTTTCTTCACTGAAGAAACTTCTAAATAGTAGTATGAGATTATGACTAAATAATGTATAAAGTGCATAATTTTGTGTCTACAGAACCCCCCATTTCCAGTCACGAAACCAGAAGCTCCATGGTTCTAAACCATTGTGGAAATAAACAAATCAAAGCTCAACTTGTAATAATAAATGACGGTAGAGTTGCAATATAACCCCACAAATAGAATAGTGGCAACCATTAGTATGATCAGAGCTCCTTACTTATCAATATGGAGGAAAAAATGAATGGGTAAAGAAAAATAGTAGAGTTCGAACAAGGAAGCATTAACAAAGCTTGAGAAAGCATTCACGGTTGCCAAAAAAAATCGCCATAGTTTCCCCTCACCAACCAAGACCTCTAGAATCTTCTCACAAATGCAAAATGAAATAATAGTGTTAGGGTTTCAACCCTAACCGCTTGGGTGATGTGGGTAAGTTTATCCATGGTTAGGTTAGTTTAATCATGGTTAAGTATTACCCTAGTGATCTTGCCATGCACATGTTGGCTAAACTCTATAATATTTTAATTATTACTTTTGCATGGAAAGGGAATGCTATGCCTAGCCAAATTAGAAAAGGAATCTCATGATGAAACCATGAATGTAAGACAAAAATAAATTTTTTCAAATAAAACAAAGCCAAAATACCTTAATATTTGCATACACATTCGTACAATTACCTTAATTTTTTTAAAATTGGAATGTTGACCCAAGTCAACAAGGCATTTGATTGAGTCAAGCAGTTGGAAATAGACAATGCAGGATTATTTTTTAGATTTTGGAGACCATGGAGGGATATTTTTTCCCTTTGTAATCATGCACACATTCTAGCTTTTTTATTTGTATTAAAATTGTGAAAGAATGACTAATACTAGATTTGTCTCCAATTAGTTGAGTCAAACTGAGGTTAAGAGTTCTATTTTTTGAGCAAGTGGAGTTGACTCCTTCATGGATTTTACTATATGTACTTGGTTTTTGCAAGCCAAAGGGGGGCTTATTCATTCTGCATACTTTTTTTTATATAGAATTATGTACTTGTGCACCTTGTTGAAGCAATATAAAGACATTTTTTCTCTAATTATAATCGTGTGAAGCGTGTTACAACGGATTTGTGGTATGTTTTAGTGAGTAATCTCTTTCCTTTACATGCTAATAACCTCTAAACACCTCTGTTAAGCTATTTTTTAGTTTTGCAAATCATTTAAGTTAATTTTAATGCCTTCTTTGAGTAAAATATCTATCAAACATCAATTTAAGTGAATTTTATAGTCTTTTTGCAGTCAATCAAGTGTGTTTTGTGCATTCATAGGTCCCAAAATGTTGTTGTATCACCTAATTTGCTTTATTTCATTAAGTTTATGTTTATTTCTCTCCCTTTACCCTACCATCTAGAATTAGTTTGGTGATCTATCTTAAGGAACCAACCCACTCTGGAGTTTCTCCTCAACCCGAGTCACCCACAACTTAGAGGAGTTCCCATTGTATCGGCCGAAGTGAGGAATAACTTGCACTTCCTCATCCAGGTTGCACTTCGGACTGATTAAATTACCTAGTGTCTCCTAGTCTATGTCACCCACTCTAATATCCACATCATTACATGTTTCCACCTTGGACTCAACATCTTCATGCTCCTCTCATGTCTCATTATCTACATCATCCCCTTATCAATCCCCATCATCACGTGCTTCCACTTTGGGCATGGTCTCATCATTCTCTTTTCCATAGTTCTCCACATTTTCAATGTATATATCATCATGCACTATTATCCTTCCCACCACATCATCTACTTCACTAATTTCTTTGATCATATACACAACAATTCATACACACCCACTTACCACATCTATATCATGCTCCTCATCACATCTCAATTCACTCACTAATTCATCTATCTTACAGATCGCTCCACATGCATCTCAATTCCTTCATCATCACTCATTCAAGCACCATTCTTCCTTATTACACCTCCATCACATCCTATACTATTTATTTTTCTCATTCATGCTCCTTTATCATCTATGCCTTGTCATTTATATTCACTTGTTCTTCCATATCTTCCTCGCAAATCCCATACACTATCTCTCATTGTTTTACCTATTTTGGTGCATTCTTCCACACGTACCTTCTTGCCGCCATCATCACTCATTCAAGAACCTTTCTTATTACAGTCATCTTCTTCATTCACATCATCTATCACGACCAAAAAACCATTGGTTCTTAAACATATTGCTCACAATCCTCCTCCATATTCAATTACATTTTCACATCATTTTCATTTTCTCACACATTCTCATTTGTTTGGCCTCCACTCCTACATACCCCTTAATATTCCATGTATTCATCCTCTCATCACACCCATTCATCACAAGACCACACCTTTGGCTCTCAAGCTTCATGAAAACATCAATATGTTCTCCACTCCTCATCCACTTGACATCGTCACTATAACCATGCTTCATATCACTTTATATTCTCCCATTGATCTATTTTCAATTCCTTGTCCACCCAACATTATAAAATTTTTACCACACTTGACATATTTCTTGTTGCTTCATCCCCACACTCATGTCCTCCACACACCACCATTATATGGATTCTATTTTCAATCATCGTTTCACTCATCATCCACATCATCCCATCTAATCAAATTATTTACCTTATCTATCACTTATTCCTATACATCACATCTCTCTCTCTCATCTATTCCCTACACAAACTGGTAGTACTGTCATTTGTCTTTACTACCACTTTCTATGTATTCTTTGCATTCCATTTCTGTTCACATGTCTTGGATTCAAAACACATCGTAATTATCTGCACATCATGCACTATCCTCATTGAGAAAGACACATACACAAACATAGACACAGACAAAGAAACAAAGACAGACACAGAAACAGACACAACACGAACACGAACACGAACACGAACACGAACACGAACACGAACACGAACATGAACACAAACACAAACAACACAAACACACATACACACACACAAAATCCAAAAATAAATAAACATCTTTCAAAATCTATATATCCCAAAAAATTGTAATAAACAGTGCTTGCTCATGGATGTTCTTTCACATTTGCTCCATTCATTCATATGTCATTCCAACTCTTGATTCACTATTACATACTTCATTTACAGTTTGTTCACATTCCACGTCTTGGGTTACTTAATAGATTTTACTGAACTCTTGATAATCTTGTTGACACAATTTTTGAGTCAATACTCTCTATTATAGTTTCTTGAACACGGTCTCTCCATACTTGGTGAATTAAGAACGACTGTCATCTTATAGATCCATGCACTCTTATACACTTAAAAAACTTGTCTTGAAGGCCCTATGACATTATTTTTTGATGTTTTCCAATTTCCTCTCCATAATCACTTCCACTCCATCCATTAAAGCATTCCTAGTTCAAAACCCCTCGACAAAATGAGAGAGTTGAATATCAGGTTCAAAATAAAAAGTCTGAATTCAAAAAATGAAAACCCAAAAGAGCAATATCAAACTATCTCTCTCTATCTCTTAGCGGTATTTCCAGTATCTCTATTGGGGCCATGGATGCCTGGCTAGTAGTAAATAAATGCTACAACTAGAATCAAATATATCTCTATCGGGGCTATAAACGCCTGCCTTATAATGAATAAATACATGACTTATAATTATTTTTCATTCAATCTATCACCAATCACCTAGTTTAATCACACCTATACATTGGCTCTTGTTTTCCCTCATTATCTTATAGGTCTTCACTTCCACCAGCAATTAAATTTCACGAGTACACACATGATCTCAATGAGACACATGGCTAGTATGTCTCTTTGTGATGTTTAAACATTTTTCGAGCTCCCATTTTAGATCACTTTTTGTCTCATTCCTTATGGCCTCCAACTCATCATGTGTTCACCAAAAATATTTTTTCAAACTAGGTTATTACACCTATACATCTCTTGCACTCCATCATTACAACCATGCCATTTAAACACTTACATTCTATCTCATTTGGAATGAACATCCATGGGCCTTCACTGCCTTTTATACACATTTTCATAGCTGCCATTTTTAATTTTTCTCTCTAACTTCCATCTTTCCCAACCCAACTCACCTCTCCCTAAAATCCATGTTGACTACTCAACCACCCTCCCCTTCACCTCGACTTGCTTTCCACCCTACCCCACTCTGGTCAAGTTTCCCTTATGACTCAACCCTAACGTACTTGAATTCTCTCCTCCCTATCAACTCCCAACTCCCTGTGAGTCACTTGCATGACTCACTCTTTTCCTGACCCCATTCCATTACCTCGACCCTGAGTGCTCACCCCCTATCCCCACATGATAATCTACACCACTGATCGCTATGGTGACCGAATTGAATTGACTCTTTGACTCCCCAAACCTCCCAACCTACTGAGTTGCTATAGTGACTTGGCCCCCAACCTCCCAACCTACTGAGTTGTTATAGTGACTTGGCCCCCAACCTATTCCCTCTCCTTCCTCCCCACACCACTCACTTTTCTCTGGCCCCAACTTCCTAGCCCGCTCAACTCATCACCCTCCTTGTTTTCTCACTCTTTATAGACCCTATCTCTCACCCTATGACCCACCTCGGCTACCTAACCTACTCACCCACCATTCTAGTCGCTATAGCGACTCACTTCACCCCTCTTTCCCTTGACACCACACCGTTACAACCCCCTCCCCACCTTGTTAGGATCAGTCACTATGATAACTCGCCAACTTTTCTCCACACCCTAACTCCCACTAACCCCTTTCCTACAACCCAACTCCCCACCCAACCCGACCTAACCGATTCAACCCTATGAGTTGGCCCCCAACCCAAATCCTTGGCCAAGATAGCTTGCCTCACCATCTCACCCAACTCACTGGCTCTCCTTACTAGCTTGCCAACTCGTCTAGCTTTCCCAACTTTCCAGCTCGCCCAACTCTGACTCTTTCCTATGGATCACTACAACTCTCTACACTGAAATCGTCACTACAACTTGCCACACTTGCACTCAGTTATTTCAAAAAATGCATTTACTCACCTATATTCCTCCTCAATTGTACTGAGTATCCATGGGAATTCTTCTTTCTTATGTATATCTTCTTCCATCACCCACTTTTCCTGTCATTTACCTTGTAATCATTACTCATTACTTTCTGCTGGGGAAAAATTTCTCTCACGCTCTCTAAATTACATCCAACTTTTTACACATCCATCATCACCTTTTCACCAACACATGGCTGGGGAAACATTGTTCTCACTTTAACTCATCATGCCTTTGGAAAGGTTCATTTTATATGATCATCAATTGCCAATTTTCATCCCACATTACGTTGGGGCAACATGCAACTCCAAAAATTTCCACTTGAGGGGGGATATCATACAAAACCCTTCTCATTGTTGATCAGAGAACACTTGACATAAATCACACAAGGAGTCTGTGCGGGAGAAAATAGGCTAGGTTTAAGGGCGTAAAGGGATAGGAAGAACTCACTCGTGGAGGGCAAGTTCAACATTCAGGACTTCACTAATTTCGAGCATAAAGACATATTTTTAGAAGATGGCGTGCGGAACACACCAACGATGCAGAGACGTGTGCGTTATGCATTATCTATCTTTAGAGGATCGAATCGAAGTGTTTTGCATAGAGATAAGATAAGAATAGGATTGTCACTTCAGTTGACTGTAAGATGTCTATAGATAACACACTTACATGTGTGGCTATGCTTGTAAATGGTAGGTGGTTATTAATAACATGCAGACTATTTCTGGAATAGATAAGTGGTGAAGGGAAAGTCCCCACCCTATATATATGATGTGAATCAAATAGACAGAGACAAACATAGTAAAATATACACATACACACAAGGAGAGATGGATGTATGAAGGTATAGAGGTATGCACATATGATTGGATTACTGTGTCAGATCCATGCGCATTGGTATAAATTGACATTATTGTAAGGAGATTCTGTGTTTATTAATAGATGGAAGATATTGGTTGAATCTAAGTGTCATTATTGTGTATAATTGAGTAGTGCATGTTATTGATTCAATCATGATTACCGTTTAAGCTTGTTCTTTCATAGATATGAATGTAGCATGCATGGTCGAATGGAGGATTAGTTATAGACATATATGTTTCTTCCTTCATCATGCTAACATCCTACTACAACAACCCTAAAGAGGTACCTGGTACCTTTGCGCGCTTCGGGTGAGCGCTCAGTCTAGGTTGAGTGATGTGCCAACGCGATTAGAGTGTTATCTGGTAAATTCTAGGCTACATCACTCATCAACCTTATGACGCCAATCATCAATAATATTTTTTAATCAACTCAATAGTATCTACCTTATGAAATCAACCTATCCATCCATTCACAAACTTTGGATGAAGTGGCCCATCAATTACATTTCTAGGTTCCTTTCTATCTAGTTAACCATATAATCCTGTGACTATGGCAACCATGGTCATAGGGTTACTGTCCCTCATCTCATCTTTAGTTTTTGCACTACATCTTCTAAAAGGGGAAAACATAGGCAATAGAATTGCACCTTCTACATAAGGGGTACTATTCAAAAATAAAAAATCATAAAACACAATAATCCTCCAAAAATAAAATAATCCCATAAAAGTAACTAAAAAATATAAATCCCCACAAAATGGGGACAACAGACATTTCATCATTAATTTACTAACCTTTACCCACTCATATTTAATTCTATCCATCTCACTTACCCATTTTCATGTCCAATGTACTATGGACCCTTATCATCTCACCCATCTATGCACATTACACCCATGTGTGTCCCATTCCCATCTATACTGTCAAAGCACAAGGTAGTACATCTATAGGTCCTATTCCAACTACAGGTGTAGGATTAGGAGGTATAGGTGGTTCTAGTTCTAGTGGATCTTGTGGTTCTAGAAGAAGAGGGAACACAGGAGGTTCTGGATCAAGTTGTCAAGGCTTGCAACAATCACAACATATTTATATGGAGATGTCTCTTCGTCTTCTGGAGTATAGAGGCATAAAGGGTGTTGCTAAACATGTGCATATGTGTGAAATCTTGTGGCGAGCTAAAGGGATCACGTCTGATGAGCATAAGGCAAGTAAATTTACTACTACATTACATGGACGTGCACATAGTTGGTATAGGAAGTTTGACCCTGATCAAACTTGCATGGATTATGCAGCATTGAAGGATGCTTTCTTGAAAGAGTTCCATATCCCTGAGTTTGAGTGAAAGAGTATAAGTGCACTCAAGGATATCAAGCAAGGCACTACTGAGAGTGTATGTGAGTATGATGCCAATTTTAAGACACTTCTATCTAAGCTATCTTATAATACTCACGCAAGCCAACATACACAATGGTTCGTTGGAGGATTGATTACACCATTCAGAAGAGCACTGTCACATAAGACATACACTGATCCGCATGAAGCAATAGATGCAGCTTTGCGTGCTGAGGAATTTAAGAGCATTAAAAGTGGCATTCGTCCATTCATAGAGGTAAAAATTACAGCTATGGCATAATAGTTAGAGAAGTTATTAACAAATTCAGCCCATGAAACACACTCAGGAATTTGGTGTACAGATTGTGAAGCAGAAGGTCACACCAAGGATAGTTGTCCTCACAAATCTGTATGGTCATTATTGTTGGATTGTGATATCTGTCATTTGAATCATGATGCTAGTCACTGTGCTTTGTTACAACGTGTAATAAGGAAGAATGTATCCTGCTTTTGTGAAATTTTCTGTTCCACGACCCATGATACCGAGAATTGTCAGTTGATTGGTCAGATCGAGGATGTTATAGACATTGGGGTATGACAGACAAGTATAACAGATAATCCTAAGGGTAAGAATGAGCACTAGGATCGGGGTCATAATCAAACGTGCTATAACAAGAATGAGGGGTGTTTTGAAGGAGATCGTGGAAGGCGACATGGATATCATGGTGGATATGGAGGATGAGGCCGTGGTGGAGGAAGAGGTGAGTTCCCTTATAGAATGTGCTATATATGTGGATCCCTTGATCATTATAGGTGTGAATGTCCCAATAATGTTACATGTTATTTTTACAGAAAGAATCATAGCTATGAGGAGTGCCCAAACTTATATGAGCATATCAGTAAACAACATAAGCAGGAGAACAAAGGAGCTGGGATGGTTAGAATCCAGTGCATGGTAGAAGATTAGTGGATGCCCAAAATAACACCAAAACCTGAGGCCTTGACTGTAAATATTACCACACACCCTGAAGCGGCACGCGCAAGAGATGCATCGTACCAGAAGCCTATGCTCACCAAGGAGGAGGTTTTGCATGTAAGGTACCCAGATTTGGCTCATCAAAAGGAGGTTTATCAGGATACCATTGAAGTGCTAAGGAATCTTCAGGGTGAGATACATTACTTAAAGGAGCAGAAGAAATAAATAGAGATAGTTCAAACTGATATCAATGATATGAGAGAAGTGTGAAAAATGTTGCACCAGGAGAACATCATTCCACTAGTAGGAAGTTGGTTAAAAGGGAACACTCCGCGCGTAAGTATTGAGACCGGAAGGTAGATTCTACATGCAAATCTTCCCCCTGACAGCATTTACTATGATAAGGAAATTACTCTAAATAATGTTGTGGATGGATGGTTGTTGAGAAACATATTGATTGATACAGGTGCAGAAGTAAATGTTCTTACATTAGATGCATGGGTACAAATGGGGAGGTCTCCATTGCAGCCATCATCTAATGTGTTGTTTATGGAAAACTAGACTAAGGCCACTCCCATAGGAGTTTTGAAGGATGCATCTATAACCATACAAGGGGCCAAGTTCATTGGGAATTTTGAGGTATTCGCACTTGCAGAAGTAGAAAATTTTCCAGACTTTCTTGGACACCCTTGGTGTTATGTGAAAAATAATGACTTGAGATTCAACAAGGAGGAAAGAGTTGTGATACCTCTAACAGATGGGAAGTCTACACCATATGTTGAGCCTCTAAGTGAGAAGGACTTAATTTTTTTTTTATGTACACGTTATTCAGGACCCAGAGGTCAATGAGCCATCAAAAGAAGGCATCCTACAATGGGAGGATTCTCATTCTAATAGTGATACTACGAGTATTTCTTGTGACAATTGGGCTCATGGTATATATAAATTAGTAGGGTGTGAGGTGAAAAGTATAGTTGCGCACAAGAATGGACTTCATTCGGTTCAACAGATAGGTAGCACTGTAGCTTGGTATACAGGGGCAGAAGATCTTCCTACATTTTTGAAAGCCATGGAAACATGGTGGACAAATCAAATTAAGAGAAGAGATGTGTTCATGTATACCTTGTGTAGGACAACAACACGCTAGTGGGCAGTCCACAAAGATAATTTTATAGAATGGGAAGAGATTGGGGTCGCCCTATCTATTAGGTTTGTAAGGAACAATGGAGCTACACAGATTTGCACTTATCATGGTGATCAACCTATTCAAAATCATATTTAGTATTGTGAGAGACTCTAGATAGCAGGACATGAAGCATTACCACTTTCACTCTGGGTGCATAGATTGTACTCTACCCTACAAGGATGTGCACACACATGGTATGTATATGCAGAACTACATCAAGAGATTGGAAACTGGAAAAATTTGATTGCAGGAATGATCTAGACCTTTGACTTATTTTTTTCCAAACCTCTAATAGAAGAGGCATTAAAATTTGTCAAGCGCTTAACTATGGGAGATAGTGCAAAATCAGAAGAGAATCTTCAGGAATTATTTGGTGAGACAGAGTCTGGAGCGCATTTTGAAAAGGAAGAAGAAATGGACTCCATACTACTTGAACATGCTTGCCTTGAGAAAGAGAAAGGAAAGATGGGTTACATCGTGGATGATGAGGAAGTTGAGAACCTGGATATTGAACATTCATAAGGGGTGCGCGAGGTCTTGGACAGTGCAAACAAGGATACACGTGCCTATCATGAACCCATGAAGATAAAGAAGGTGAATATAGGTTCGGAGGCTGAGCCTAATGAGGCCATCATTGGAGACTACTAGTCAGACTTGGAGGTAGCAAAGATCATTGAGTTAATCAGGGATTATTGGGACTTATTCCCTCAAGGGTATCATGAACTTAAAGGTGTGCATAAATCACTTGGGGAAATGAAGATAAAACTTAAGGATGGTGCATGACCAATTAGGAAGCGACCTTATAGAATGAACCCCATTTTGCGGGAAAAGGTAAAAGAAGAAATTGATAAAATGTTGAAATATGGATTATCAAGCCCCTTGATGAGTTAGAATGGGTTATTCCAATGGTGATCAATATCAAGAAGGATAGACGAATTAGAATATGTGTAGACTACAAGGAGCTGAATGCTGCATGCATCACAGATACATTCCCTGCACCATTTACTGAGGAAATACTAGAAGGTGTTGCAGGGTGCGAAATATACTCTTTCACAGATGGGTTTTCTGGGTATCATCAGGTTAGGATTGCTCAGGAGGATCAAGAAAAGAAAACTTTTACAACTAAATGGGGCAGTTTTTCCTATACTGTGATGCCTTTTGGACTGAAAAATGCACCTATTGTATTCTCGCACATATTTGTTTAGGAATTCAATGATTTTATTCACAACTTCTTACAGGTCTATCTAGATGATTGGACAGTATATGGGCTTGTGAAAGATCATTGTGACATTCTACGCTTAATGTTTGAACGATGCAGATAATTGAGTATCTCTTTGAACATCAAGAAGTGCATATTTGCTACACCATTTGGAATACTGTTAGGACATATAATCTACAAGGAAGGTTTGTTGGTTGATCCAGCTAAGGTTGCAGTCATTCTAGGCTTGGAGGTGCCTACTAGTCATAGTGAGGTATGTAGATTTTTAGGTCATACATGATATTATAGGAAATTCATCAAAGGGTATGCCAAATTTGTTGCACCCTTGGAAGAGATACTAAAGGGGAAAGGTACATTTTATTGGGGAGAATTATAGCAATGTGCGTTTGAGATATTAAAGGAGAAAATTACTACTACGCCCATTCTACATTTTCCCTCATGGGATAAGCCATTTCATGTGCAGGTGGATGCTTTTGGCATGGCCATTTGTGCTATGTTAACTCAACCTAGAGAAGGTATTATAGATCATCCATTTTTTTTGCTAGTAGGAAGCTAAATCCTGCTTAAAGGAATTATAAAACTATAGAGCACGAAGCTTTGTCAATGATCTATGCATTGCACAAGTTTCGACAATACTTGTTAGCAACACCATTTGTGTTTTGTACAAATCACATGGCATTGAAGTACTTGGTAAACAAGCCCATTTTACAGGGGCGCATATGTAGATGGGTACTCCTATTTTAAGAGTTTGACTTCACAATTGTGGTGAAGCCAGGGAAAAGTAATTCTGGACCAGACCATTTATTTAGAATCAACTTAGGAGAGGAAGTACAGACAATTGAAGAAACCATGCCAGATGCACAATTATATAGGTTACAACACATGCCCGTAGAATTAGAAGACATTTCTTTCTTTCTACGAACTAGTATGGCACCAGAAGGAATGAAGGCATTAAAAAAGAAACAGCTTAGTATACGCGCGACACCATTTATGTTAATCAATGGTGACCTCTACAAGTTAGGCATAAATGAAGTATTACACCATTGTGTATTAGAGCATGAGCGCAAGGATTTTAGAGAAGAGGCCCTTGGTGGTATTGCAGGAGGCCATTATGCAGGTGATGCGACTGCCTAGAATATCATACTTTTTGGATTAGGGTGGGAGACATTATATAAAGACTGCAAAGAATATTATAAGGCATGTGATCATTGTCAGCACCTAGGAAAACTAGGGCAAAGAAATGAGATGCCTTTGAGATAAATTACTAGTGCTGAACCATTTGAAAAATGGGCCATTGAATTTGTAAGACCTATTTCACCAGCCGTGCGGAGGATTGGATCGTGCTATATCATTACTTACATAGATGATCTAACATGGTGGGCAGAAGCCACACCTATGAAGGACTATAAAACAACTACAAAAACTAGGTTTCTATGGGAGAATGTTCTTACAAGATATGGATGTACTTTAAGCTTGACAAGTGATAGGGGCACACACTTTTTGAATGAGACAATCAGGATTCTATTAGATGAGTTGATGGTTGCACACCATAAAACCAAACCCTACCATCCTCAGGCAAATGGAACTGTTGAGGCTTTCAAAAAGATTTTGAGCCAAACTTTGACAAAAATTTGTGATGTTGGAAGAAAGGATTGGGATGACAAAGTGTCAGCTATTCTTTGGGCATATAGAACAAATTATAAGAGATTAAACAAAGCCACACCATTTCAGTTGGTGTTTGGCGTAGAAATTGTTCTTCTTATAAAATTTATGTTACCTTCTTTGCGCATTGCATGCACTGGAGGTCTAGCTGATGAGAAGGCTTTAGAAGATCGTATTGAGAAGATGCTTCAATTGGATGAGTGATGAGCCATAACACGATGGAGTCATAAGTAGGAAAAATCTAGGTAGAAGGCATGACATGACAAAAAAATAAGGGATAAGAAGTTTGAGATTGGACAAATGATACTTCTTTATGACTCTAAGTTCTTGTGCCATCTAGGGAAGCTCAAAGTACATTGGTGGGGGCCGTATGCCATCACTCATATACTTGAAACAAGTGCTTGCTAGTTAGAAGCACTTGTTGGAACATAGCTACCCAGTTACTTTAATGGGAGTAGGCTGAAGCATTACTATAAATAAGTCTTCTTGGTGTTTGTAATAAGGCAATATTACCATTTAGAATAGGTTTCCTGTATGTATTTCCTTAATGTATTTCCTTCATTATCGCTATGCTTTGTCAATTTAGTTGTTATTGTGTAATAAGTGTGCTTGCGCACATGAAGCTAATTACTATGTGAAGAATGTTTATGCGCAGAGGACTGCACATAACTTTAGTGTGCGGTGGTTGTATTTATCCAAGTAAAAGACTGTGAGAATCGAAAGGTGAAAGGAATAAGTTGTTACAGGGGTGCTTTAAGTCAAAAGAAGATTTCTTCTCACAAATGACCAAGGATGGAGATGAATGAAAGGACAGTATAACACGAGGTAAGAAGAGGCCATGATAACTATCGGGAGAAGGTACAGTGATGAGGTACTCAGGTTCAAGGGCACTTGCTGAAGAGAATTATGTGACCAAAGGATAGGGAGGCGTGCTAGAAGGTTATAACTGGGGTGTGAAGATGTACCACGTGGAATGAACGAATTTGGTCAATGAATGAAGGGATATTTAGTAGGTGAAGGAGTAGTAAATGCATCAAATTTTGAAAAATTATATAAGGATGGGATGCTGATTCATTTTTACTACTGTGAATAAGAAAATTTGAGGAAAGAGCTAAGTGCAAAGAGCTGAGTGATTGGGTTAAGGTGCGAAGGGTGTGAAACCAAGCATGAAAAATAGATCTGTGCGAAAAGAAGCTTGCATCCCTGGTGGTGATGGGTTTGAGTGAAGCATGGAGACAAAGATGAGTTAGGGTAGGAAGTTTCCACCTAGGGAAATTTTAAATCAAGCTAGGGTTTGATTTGAAAGTTGCAGAGTTAAAGAGGAGATGTTTACAAGGTAAAAATGGCACCCAAGAAGGTAGCTGCAGCAGGAGAAAAAGGAAAGAAGAAGATGGTTGTCGAGGAAGAAGAGATGACACCCGAAAGTGATTTTTCAGAAATGCAATATCCAGAAGGAGTCATTGTTGTCTAGGAATGGGATTCCAATCACAGGACCACAGATAACAAGGAGCTCGATTCCCTACTCACTGCGGGGACAAACAATTGTACGGTGGATGACATGCCGGTTTATGATGATGCATGTGAGAAGCTTCTGAAAATAATT
Source organism: Taxus chinensis (assembly GCA_019776745.2). Classification (NCBI taxonomy): domain Eukaryota; kingdom Viridiplantae; phylum Streptophyta; class Pinopsida; order Cupressales; family Taxaceae; genus Taxus; species Taxus chinensis. The sequence continues at coordinate 35,156,316 of CM034154.1, read as the reverse complement.
GGGGTCTATCAATTGTATGAGCTTCCATATTTCAGGAAGTATGACCCCTTGTATCAGTGGCTCATGAGTAGAGTGCACGAGGACTTCTACTTTGCAAGACGTAGAGTTAGAATCTCATCTACGCTTATCTCATCAGTTACAGTTTTAAAGGCCACAAGAGAGGACATAAAGAATGATCTCACAGATAAAGCCATGATCTTAGAGACCAAAAGGGAGTTGGGGTAATTGAAGGGTCTGCGCGGTATGGATATAGAAAATTGAAGAATTGTCTGGTTGTGCAAGCAGCAACACACCTTGTTACAAAGTTGAATGATCAGGAGTGGTGGTCATAGGTAAATACTATGTGGTTACACGTTGTGTGTAAGATGTCAAAAGGAGCAATCTACAATATTGCAGGCTACATTGCAGAAAAAATAGTTGAGGAAGCGCACACAGGAGGGAAGATCAGCTTTGGGGCTATTCTACTATCACTAGTATTCATCAAAATTGGAGTACTAGATGGGCCGAAGGAAAAGGTATGGGAATATCCCATGGAGAATAAGTCACCAATTGAAAGGTTTAGCAAGTACCTATGTAAAGGGGCCATGACAAATGACGTAAAGAAAATGAAAGAGAAATGGTATGACAAGCTCTACCATCAGTAGTAGGGAAACAATTCTAGTTTGCTGTATATCAGCATTTTTGCATCACACGCTTCCCAATGAGAGATGGAGTTTGGAGCCCTTGGTGTAAATTTCCTTACGCATTCACTATAAGGTATTTCCAAGCATATGTTCACATATTCACAAACATGCACTGACTAGTATTCAATGTGGATAAGGTAGACGGTGACTACCATACATTGAGAAAGAAGTATGTGTATCTTGGAAGAAGTGCCTACACCGAGAGGATCATTTCGAAGGTGTTGAATATTAAGACAATAAGTCTAGATGTAGCAGATATAGGGGTAGCATTGGTGTATCTTCAGTTGAAGCCCAAGATGGAGAACAATAAGTATGTAGAGAATGAATTCGCGCTCCCAGGATTATCGAAGGGTAAGCACACAATAGAAAACATATCGGCACAAAGGCCCAAAAAATTTGGAGAAGTAGAGGGTGAAGAGGAGGAGCGTGAAGATAGTGGAGGCTTGGAGTGTAAAAGAAAGCAACCATATGATAGAGAAGAGTCACGGTGCACAACCACTGCACCTCAAGAACAGGATGAAGAGGAAGATACAGAGGTTGAGTAGGGGGAGCATAGATTTAAGAAAGTGTTCAGATGCACAAGGACTCAAAGTGGAACCCCACAAACGGTACGGAAATCACCTCATCTCTCTCCACACAAGGAGATTGCTGAACCAAAGAAGAGAAGAAAGTTAAAGTTGGATAAAGAAGCAGAGAAATCAAAAGAGAGTGAGTGTGCGTCTCCTACCCCACTTGAGGAAGAAAATGAGCCACAGAATGAGGAAGAACAAAAAGATGAAGAGATGAAGGATGGAGAAGAAAAAGAAAACAAAACCTCCAGATCCGTGCATGCGACTGCTCAGGATGTAACGGGATAGGCTCCTAACCTTAAAGCTATAATTCCCAAGGGTCCTAGCTATAAGAGGATGAGTGGAGAGAACATTCCACCAGCCATGGGGTATGCAGAGGATGCATGTAAAATTGTCTGCACTTGCTTCCAAAGCACGATAACATAGAAGGATTTATTTGGCTGGGAGCTAATGGATGAGGATATGGCAAATGTGTGCACTCGAAAGCAACTATCATGGTTAATGAACACCCACATGGATGGGCCTGACTTTGATGTATGTGAATATTCATGTGTTTCGAGACAGCTGAAGAAGTCACCAAAATCTAGACATATGACAGTAAAGCCTACTGTCATGTCAGATAAGCAGGTCAGCAATGCATTAGTGAAGGTTTCTACTGAAGTTGCTAGAAGGAACATGGACAAAGTTGCAATAATCAGAGCACTGCACAAGAAGCTAAAGACAAAGGATGCTGAGATGGCTCGCATAACACAAGAGAGGGACTTCATGCAGAAGAAGAATGAAGTATTTATCAACATCACAGAGGATATTGGGGACAATGTCATCAGAGAAAGGCCACACTTGGATACCAAGGTACCACAGACATTTCCCTCAGCAATACATTATGTAGGAAAGTTGGTGGACATGGTGTTTGAAGATGAACCTTTGCACATGATAGTGCAAAGGAAGTTAGAGCAAGAGGTAGAACGAGAGAGAGCCTCACTAATGTGAAAGATTGCATCCTATGAAAGGCTGCTGCAAGTGCTACAAGAAGTATTAAAGAAAGCAGACCATGCTTTAAATATATGCATAGCTCCAGAGGCGCTTATCAATATAAACCTTGGAAGAAAACAATGCGGTCTAAAAATCAATGAAGGACGAGACATTGGGCTAGGCAGAAAGATTGTCAATAGTTAAGCAAAAGCAGGATGCCCTAGCAGCTGCACAAGAGCTGCATAAGACTCGGCTGGAAGAGCTTGGGAATCAAATTTCACAGAAGATGGATCTTTTAGAAGGAAGAATGACATCAATGTCTAGCGTTGCAAGGGATGAATTGGAGTCCATTGTTGTGGACATTCTAGAAAAAGAAGAACAAGCACTCACTGAATGGAAAGCCTTGGAGGCCGAAATAAAGGAGGAGTATCTAGAGTTGATGCTTCAAACTGATGCAGAGGAGGCTACCTCATAGCCTCATAAAACTTCTTTATTCATTTGCATTCTTTCATTCTTATTCTTTCCATTCTTCTATTCTTTACTTCAATTTTTGGAGATAACCATTGTCGGGACAACAATGAGATTAGTGTGGGGTAATGTTGATCAAAGAACACTTTACAAAAATCACACAAGGAGTCTGTGCGGGAGAAAACAGGACAATTTTAAGGGTACAAAGGGATAGGAAGAACTCACGTATGAAGGGTAAGTCCAACATTCATGACTTAGCCAATTTTGAGCATGAAGACCTATTTTTAGAAGATGGCATGCAGAACACACCAACAATGTAGAGATGTGCATGTCATGCATTATCTATCTTTAGAGGATCAGATCAAAGCGTTTATCATAGAGACGAACTAAGAATAGGATTGTCACTTCAGTTAACTGTAAGAGGTCTATAGATAACACACTTGTATATGTGGCTATGCTTGTAAACGGCGCGTGGCTATTAATAGCATACGACCTATTTCTGTAATAGATAAGTGGTGAAGGGAAAGTCCCCACCCTACATATATGATGCGAATCAGATAGAAAGAGACAAACATAGTAAAATATACACATACACATAGGGAGAGATGGATGTATGAAGGTATAGAGGTATGCACATATGATTGGATTACTGTGTCAGATCCATTCACATTGGTATAAATAAACATTATTGTAAGGAGCTTCTGTGTTTATTAATAGATGGAAGATATTGGTTGAATCTAAGTGTCATTACTGTGTATAATCGAGTAGTGCATGTTATTGATTCAATCATGGTTACTGTTTAAGCTTGTTCTTTCATAGATCTGAATGTAGCATGCATGGTATAATGGTGGATTATTTATGGACATATATGTTTCTTCCTTCATCACGCTAACATCCTACTATAACAACCTTAAAGAGGGACCTGGTACCTTTGTGCGCTTTGAGTGAGCACTCAGTCTAGGATGAGTGATGTGTCAGTGTGACTAGGGTGTTATCTGGTAAATTCTAGGCTGCATCACTCATCAACCTTATGATGCCAATCATCAATCATCTTAGTTAATCAACTCAATAGTATCTACCTTACGAAATTAACCTATCGATCCATTCACAAACTCTGGATAAAGTGGCCCATCAATTACATTTCTAGGTTCCTTTCTATCTAGTTAACCATCTAATCCCGTGACCATGACAGCCATAGTCATAGGGTTAATGTCCCTCATCTCATCTTTAGTTTTTTCAGTACATCTTGTCTATTGTAATATGCACCCTAAAAGGAGAAAATGTAGGCAATAGAATTGCACCTTGCGCATAAGGGCTACTATTCAAAAATAAAAAAAATCATAAAACATAATAATCCTCCAAAAATAAAATAATCCCAAAAAAGTAACTAAAAAATATAAATCCCCACAAAATGGGGACAATAGAAATTTCATCATTCATTTACTAACCTTTACCCACTCATATTTAATTCTATCCATCTCACTTACCCATTTGCATGTCCAATGCACTATGGACCCTTATCATCTCACCCATCTATGCACATTACACCCATGTGTGTCCCATTCCCCTATGCATTCAAATACTATAAAACACAACTCAACAAATCATTCCACCCTCTGACTCTTTATGCACTTGATTCTATACTTGATTTTTTTTACTTCTTTTATCGCATATTTCGGTTTTGCATATATTGGAGAAGTGAAGGCAGATCAAAAAGGATAGGCCCAACTTGGTGCATCATTGTTTTAGCAAAAAATTAACATTGGTTCTAATCATAAATGTGATTGGCTTGTGATCTTCATGTGATTTTCAACGATTCACAACTTCGATTGAGTTAGGTATACTATTTTAGTTTCATTCATTATTTTTTCATTTTGATCCAATAAAATGTATTTCATCTCCTTAAAATGTTAGGGATATTACTGAGGCAGGTCCCCTAACCACAAAAAATAACTAATATTTTTCCAGCTGTAACTTCTATGCCTTTGTTCTGTTTTGATACTGAATATACTTGTCGAACATGTAGTTCAACAATTTCCCATCTGTCTTAGCCACGACTTCTTTCTCTGTCCTGAATTGCAGGAATCCTTCGTTCAAAACTCCGATGGTTGTTTCCACCTCCTTCAGGCTAGGCCCGAACTTCTTGATGTCTGACTGCAGCGTTACCAGCTTGCTGATGGAATCCACTGTGAAAGGCCTAACAGCTCCATTAATCCTCTCTTGGATCATTAAAAGAGATCCTTGTTATCCAAAATTCACCCCCCAGGGTAATTTTGATAACATGCATCAGATTTTTCAGTCCCGAGCAAGGAGATCGTTTCAAGGTCCAAAACCATGTTTCTCAGGGTCACCCTCGGCCTTCTTTCTAACTCTCCCATCCAAGAAGGAAACCCAGCAGGTTGAGAAAATGGAAGAAATTCAAAAAATAAGGTTGCAAGACTGTGTTAAGCCATTTCGGGTCTGAAGGGATCGGGTTGTACTAGTTCGGGTTGAACTGAGGTTCGTCGTACCAAGCTTGGGGCCAAAAAAACAAGAAAATTGGCTAAGTCTTAGTCCTAGGCGGTCCTGCGAGACAGTTGGGACATCGGGACGCGCGGGACGCGAGGATTTGAACCGGCCGAAGGAGTGGAATGAAGAAATTTTCCTAAGTTTTGTTTGGGACATCTGGGCCGAAGGTACGCGAGGGACGCGAACCGGCCGAAAAGCTGAAAGGCAGTCCATTTCGGGCAGGCCGGAGAAATTTGTCCCAGGCAGTCTGCGACAGTTGGGACAAGAGTTTGCGGAGGACGCGAATCGGTCCGGTTTTGGCCGAAACAGAGGACTTTTGTTTGAGACATCCGGTCCCAAAGTACGCGCGGGACGCGAAAAAGTTGAAGGAGCAAAGAGCGAATGGAATCGTTGCCACGTGTCTTTGCCACAAGTAGGAGCCAGAAAGCCCGATTCGGGCAAAGTTCAGAGAGATTTGTCCCAGGCAGTTTGGGACAGTCCGAGCCAAAGGTACGCGAGGGATGCATGGGAAGTGAAAAGGCGAAACGGGCGAAAAGAGACAAGGAAGCCCCAGCCAACGAATCAGGTCATCGCCACATGTCCAAGTGACAGGAAATTTTCAAGGAGGCCTACGGACCAATCAGGTTGTGACACGTGTCACAAGGGGAAGCGCAATGTTAAATTGGCTAAGTGTTTTTGGCCAAAGGAAATTTCAAAAGGGCAATGGTTAGGAAGGGTCGGCTGCGAACCAATAGAAACAGGACACGTGTCCTATGGGGCAGGGGAGTTCGGAGAGCGCAGGGGAAGACTTAGGAAAATTTGGCAAAAGTTTCGAATACAAAAATTTCGAAAGGCCAAGGATGCACCCCGCACCCCCTGTCCTCCAACCAAATCAATGCCACGTGTCCACAAGTGGCGGGGCGCGGGGGAAAATTAAGGAAATTTTCCTGAAGTATAAAAACGTCAAAATTTCAAAGGATGAAACCTACGGGAGGCGCAGGAGAGAGAATTACTCGTCCAATCAGCGCTTGCCATGTGGCATCCGACTAGCGGAGCATGCGGAAATTTTTCGAAAAATTTTCCAAAGACAAAAAAAAAAAGGTAAAAATTGAAAATTTTTCCCGTCGATCCGGTTTTTGGGCTGGTTTTTACCCTAAATCTTCAAATCGATCATATCTTTTGATCCAGAGCTCAGATTTGCACGTTCTTTATATCAACGGAAAGCTTATGAAATTATCTACATGATTCCAGGGTCAATCTCACATTTTGGTGCAGGTTGGAGACAGAAAATGATGAAACATCTCTGACGCGTGGTAATGGCCAGAAGTGATGTTTCAAAAACCAGTTTTAATGTAGAATGCATCGCATTCTTCTTCAGTATGGTCAGAAATGTCAGGGTATGGTGTCTGTAAGGACACCCATGCTGATTTTAATGCAGAATCTGCATTTGGTCAATGGTTGGAACTGGATTTACACCATGTTTCCTGCATGTTTTCTCTCTCCTGGGCTCGACCCATGCATTGTATAAAGCTAGATTTGGCTCATTTTTCAAAAAGGGTTGTTCATCTTTTCTCAGCTCTGCCCTCCGTTATTTTCTTCTCCATGGTTGAAAATGGAGTTCGAACCTCCTCCCCTTCTCCGTAATGGCGTTTTTGCCTTTCACCATAAAAATGATGTTCCGTGTAAACTTCTGGAGCAATAAAAAACGTGTTTCGTGATGCATATGTCCATCCTCGCTCGTTTTTCGCTTGTTCTCTTCTTGCCTCTCTTCATTGCAGGTATTTGTGCATGTTCTAATGTTCATTACAGGTCTGGAGCTGTGTTCATGGAGTTTTGGAACATTTTCTGTGTGAAATCTATTCTTGGGCCTATGATGCATCTGTGCACCCTTCCCATTGCTCACCTCTCCTTGTTCCATGGCAGTTTTGATAGATGTTCAACATTTTTCCTTCGCTGGTGTATCACGGTTTTAGTGTAGGCTCTGTTTTTCCATTTTCTCTCTCTCTGTGTCTCCTTGGCATGGTTAGAGTAGGACTAGATTAGCTTGCCTGCACTGGAATAGCTCATGGTAGGTAGTTTAGGATTAGGAACCAACCTTCTCTGGACATTCCTTTCTCATTTGTTGCAAGTCCCACACTTGGAGAAATGATTCAATGTTGTGCAATCACACTGGATGATAGTATGATCAAACTAGAAATCTGATCAACATCCAAGGGTGTTATGAATTTGTACTAACAGTTCTAGCCCACGCGGTGGGACCTTAGAGGTCTTCCACTTCATCTGTTGAAGGTTGGTGTGTTCCTTTGAAGATTTCAGCCTAATAGTTCTTGCATGCCCGGTGGGACACTGAGGGTTCTTCCACTTCATCTTTTGCTGGTTGGTGTCTTCCTGTGAAGATTTCAGCTTTTGGAGGCACTTGCAAACACATCTGGTGACTCCATCTGATCAGCAACCCATTTCTGAAGTTGCAAACCCATTTTCCATCCATTTCCATCCATATTTCTTTCCATCTCTTTCATTCTTTTCCATTCCATGAAGTTGTGCAATCATGACTTCATTTCCATCATGGGATTCACATCTTCAACAACAGTAGTAATATTTCCCACCTCCAACATGCTTTACAAATCCTCCAAATCAGCATTTTGAACAAATTCAAAATCAGCATACATACCCATATGAGCAGCAATGGAAAGATCATTTTGGCTATGGAGCTTTCCAAGAGCAAGAGTATGCATATAATGAAGACAATCAGATGCAAGATGCTGGTCTGTTGGAGAAAATCCAAAAGATGGAGGTAAACATGATGCAATCTAGGGCAACAGGCTTGAAAATGAAAGCATTTCAGAATCGGTTGCAGGAGCACCTTGTCCATGGGTGAGGACCTTTTCCAAGACACTTCAGCCCTCAGGAGAAGCTGGACTTCATGATAAAGATTCTGCCCTAACTTGTACAATGGACAGCAGAAATTAGAGGCCTATGACACTTGGTGTTGGACAACCTCGTCAATGGGTAAGTTCTACACCATCATCCATGGTTTTTCTCTTCCCATTACTCAGGCAGCATCATCTCATTTGGAATTGCAAATTCTAAACTCCCCATTTGCTGTCCCAAATGTTGATCCCATTTCTCCACCCCTCTAGTCTCCCACCTCATCTCAATTCTTCTTGTCCCTTTTCCTTCCAAACAATCATCCCCTCCACAAAAGCTAACAGAAATACCCCCTCCTCCAAAGAAACAAGAGGTTTCACCTACCTCCACCACCATAAAAAATTGTAAAATCAGTTGAGTTACAACCCATCCCTCCTCTTGCATTCCCAATTCCATGTGGGGAAGAAGAAATTGTAAAAAGCGGCCATCAAGGACAGCAAGAGGAAGAGCCCAATAAAAGAAGAAATGATTAGAGAGCTTGAGTAAGTTTGGGCTCTTAAATTTGGAATTGAAAAAGATCCCCTTAATGGTTAAAGCCTACAGAAGAGGTTAAGGTTGGAGAACAAATGGTGGTCAAGACTGATTTTGTTGCAGCAGAAGAAGGGCAAAAAGAAGAAGCAGATCAGCAGCCAGTTTTCTCATAAAGTAGTGTCCATGTTAGCACTCTATTTGAAGGGAATGCTGATTCAATTCAAGTTACACAATCACCCATAAAGGAAGAAAGCTCAGAAGAAAATCTTGAAATCCCAACTTGTCTTCTAGAGTAGCAGATTGAAGAGTTAGACTTGAAAAACTTCATGTTGGAGGAATATTTGTATCAAGAGAAATATTGCCTTCAAGTAGTAGAGAAAGGAAGATGCTACTCCAGATCCAAAAGAAGAGGAGCACATTCTAGTTGTGGAGGAGAAAAGTGCAGATCCAAGGGCTTTGAGCACAAAGCAGGCTATAGGAGAACCTTCAGTTCTTCTTTCTACTTCACTTCTCTCAAGTTCTAGTACTGAAGAGGAGTTTGATCTCTCAAACTCAATGTTGGAGGGTGAAAGAAACCATGGTGGTCAAGTTACAGATCAAGAAGACACTATGGAGGAAGTTGAGCATTTGCAGTAGGACAGCGATTAGGAAGTTTATATGTCAGATTTGTAGGACTGTTTTGATGGAGAAGAGCCGGTTGAGTTTCCACCATTCTCTCTTTCGTCATCCACATTCCAAACACTTGAGTCTGCTATCATGAAGGAGAACATTCATTTGCAGCAGCCTGCATCTTATAGCAGCTCTTTGGAACCAAGATTGGAAGATTTTAATCTTTCATGTTCTTCATTGGAGGAAGAGAAAGGGCAACAAAGATTCTACCATTGCTTCCACA